>PVIH01007113.1:5484-90061 GCA_004025045.1 Sigmodon hispidus
TCTTCTTCCTCCTCCTCCTCCTCCTCCTCCTCCTCCTCCTCCTCCTCCTCCTCCTCTTCTTCTTCTTCTTCTTCTTCTTCTTCTTCTTCTTCTTTTTCTTCTTCTATGTCTGGCTGTGTGGCTGGCCCCTGATGTCCTCCTCTCTCCTTGATATTTTCTCCCAGAATTCTCCTATTTATTCTCTCTGCCTGCCAGCCCTGCCTATCATTTCTTTCTGCTTTGCTATTTGCCATACAGCTCTTTGGTAAACCACTCAAGTGTTTTAGGCAAAGTATCATAGCAAATGCAATGTAAAAGAATACATCTTTGCATCATTAAAACAAATGTTCCAGCACATAAACAAATTTAACACGTCTTAAAATAAGAATCCACAACAGCCAGCCACTGGGCATGACTGAAAGGGAGTTTCTAGAATGAGGAAATGATCAAGTCCCATCATAACTTGGGGCAGCACTATTCTATGAGTTCAGGCCCCAGAATGAATAAAAAGAAGAAAGAGTGCTGAGCACCAGCATTCACCATTCTCTGGTTTCTTACTGATCATTCCAGGTTACTAGCTGCTGCATCATGTCATGATCACCACAGCCCCACTCACCATGAAACTGTACCTGGGGTTGTAAGCCAAAGTGAAACCTCTTATCCTTGAGTTTCATTTAGTCACTTCAATGAGAAAACTAACAATTGCACAAAGTAATCTCACAGTCACGTTACCTAGTGCCTACTGTTGTTCAGAACCATCTCTAAACATAACTTAATGAATATAAACTTAAAGTGATTTTAAAACATTGTAAATACAAATACCTCTACTTCAGAGAATTTCATGGACAAATACATACCTGAAGCTACTCAATAATATGTTAAACAAAAAAGTGTGTTAAAAATAAAAAAAAACACCCAGAAAAGTGGCCTGTGTTACCATCATGTAATAATTCTGTAAATTAGAAGCATAAATATCAGAACTAGAAACTTATTCTCACTATACCCAAATACTCAAAGTAACATACAATATCAATTTATAGAGTTAATTTTATCTTTCTGTTGAAATTTTTACTTAACAAAATATTATTTTCTATAACAAATAGCCCCCTTTGGATCAAATATTTAGTATTTTTAAGGTTCAATTTTATGTTGAAGCTCATTTAAATAACACTTTTGAATAAACTACTCTTCCTAGGAAATCTTCAACCTCATGTTCCCCTGAGGCACATAAAATGTATCTCATAAACTTTCAGTAAACATTCATGTAGTAGAAAAGCATCTACCACATGGCTAGGTGACTAAAACCTAGCCTTGGGATTCTGCTATAGGACAGTAGCATTTCATTAGAAAGAATAATACTGGAGAGGCTGAGAATTCAAAACTTGATTTTTATAATCATTTTAACATGAATAGTATATTAAGTATTATATTAAATACCTTTAAAATAACTTGTTTATTCTTCTTGTGTTTAAAAGAAAAATAGAGGAATTTTAAGTTTCTTTGTGAACATTTGATTTTTGTTGTTGTTAGACTCTGCTTAACAGTTGAAGGCATTTAGTTTAGTCATAGTTCAATGAAATCTAACAGCTCGAATTAAAAAAGAGATAAACCAGTTACTAACTTAACCTCCTTTTCAACACACATGATCATGTATGACAAGAAAATGCATCAGAGATACCCTTCTATCACCACACAGGATAGGGAAGTTAAAAGATCTCTGCTTCTGAATTGATTCTGTTTAAACCTACAGCTTCCCTGCATTTTTTAAAAATAGAATTCCCCTTTTCAGTGTCTAAATTTACTTTATATATATGTGCATGAAGTTTTTATTAATTTAATAATTAAGAGCTAAAACATCCTTGAGCATGTTGTGAGAGTATTAGTAAATTCACATCTAAGCCAAGCCTAGACTAAGATCTAAGACATGGAATGTAACATCCCATGCTTTCTCTTCATGACCTCCGACTCCACCTGCTTCGGTCTTCTGAATACACATAAAAGAATTCCTGGCCGGAGACATGTTTCTTAAGAAATTTGGTGCGGCTTTTCAGAATTCAGAAAAATTCAAAATATAAATAGAAAGTTCAATTTAATATCATGAACTCAAATCATACCACTAGGGGGTAAATCAGAACATCTACTGGAAAGTTCTGGAAGGAAGGAAAGGTACTACATGGGTGAAAGGAAATGAAAGTGAATGTGCTTTCAACCTTGTATCTTATCGTGGTCTCTGACTGACTAGACAGAATTCTTAGTCTTTATCTACTTAACTATCTTTGGTACACAATTTTAAAAAGAACTGTAATCTTTGAATCGGAAAGTATGTTTTGTAAATTCTAGGTCTGTTGGAAGAAAAGCTATGTTGTGCTCATACTTAATCA
The DNA here is from genome assembly GCA_004025045.1 of Sigmodon hispidus. Taxonomy (NCBI): domain Eukaryota; kingdom Metazoa; phylum Chordata; class Mammalia; order Rodentia; family Cricetidae; genus Sigmodon; species Sigmodon hispidus. The sequence goes on from PVIH01007113.1 coordinate 7,845, forward strand.
TAAAATACAATCACATTTTAGGGGTGAGTGGATTCTGAAAGCTGACTAAATTGAGTGTCTATTATCCACATCTCTGAGTTATTATTTCTACTTTTTTATTTTCCCTTAAGGGACAGATTTATAAGACATTTAAAAAAAATACTTGTTCTTAGATATCTTTTGAAAATTAAGGTAACTGTATAATGAAAATTAATATTCTGAGTCTGTTTGGGCATTCATAACAAAATATCATATTTTTGTAACTTAACAACAAGAATGTATTTTCTTACAGTTCTGGAGGTTTTCAAATCCAAAAGGCTAAGTTTTATTCTTCATAGCTTTTAGATGAAAATCTTTTTGTTGACTTCTTATATGGCAAAGTGAAACCTTTTATTTTTAACATTTTTATTAATTCTTTAAAAGTTTCAAAAGATGTATTTTGATCACACTTATTCCACTCTTCCCTAATTTTTTCCAGACCTACTCCCATGTCCCACTAGTGTGCACACCACCACTCCTCCAACTTCGTGTCCTCCTTTTTGTAATAACTCATGGATGCCAATTCATGCCACCCAAATTTTCATTGGGTGAGGTCATCTACTGATGTGTAAACAGCCTATCGGGAGACACACCCTTAGAGAAAACTGACTCTCCTTCCTTCCTTCCTTCCTTCAGAATCCATCAACTGTCCTCTGTTAGGAACACAAAAACTGCTTTTACTCTATGCTGACATGTTGACTCACTTGGCCCCGTGTCAAAAAAACAAAACAAAACAAAAACCTGATTTGCACTGGCTCTCCCCACCTCTAGTTTTTACAACCTTCCTGGTCTCTTTTCTACAATTGTTTCTAAACCCTTGAAAAGGAATGTGATACAGGTAGCACAGTTGTAGCTGAGCACTCCATTGACACAGTCTCTGTACTTTTTGAACAGTTGTGAGTCTTTGTATTAAATGATATCCACTACATGAAAAATCTTCACTCACAATGTTCTAAACAATATGTACAGAGATATTAATGTAGCAGGCAATTTGATACTGTGTCAGTTCATTAGAATAAAATTAGTAGGTTCACCTCTGAAGCTCCTTAGTCATGGGAATTTTTTAGATTTATAATACAAGATATACATACATGATTCTTCCTGTGGAGTAGGCATTAAATTCATTGTTTTAAAAGTAGATGGTTAGCTCCATAACATTCATGCCATGATTGTACCTAGGGCCACATCTTGCCATGCTGGAAACCTCCTTTCTTATAAAGCTACAAAGAAGTTTAGTGTGGTACCTCATGACTGTAATCATGACATTTGGTAGTCTAAGACAGCAGAATTGAAGTTTGAAATCAGTCTGCCTAGGCTACATAATATGATATTATCTCAAAAACAAAAACTACAGGTATCACTTTGGTGTTCTACATTACATTGACTTTACTATATAAAAACCTCATCTTCAGATGAGGCCACATTGGGGTAAAACTTTAATAACAATGACGACAATAACAAAAAGGCAGAAAGGCTGGGAGAGGGCTGAGCAGAGATGACATTTGCTGCACAAGGGTTAAAGTCCCAGTTTGGATTCTTGGAATCCACATAAAAACCACATTGGTAGCATGCATCTTTAACCCTAGTACTCCTTCTGTGAACAAAATCCCCAGAACTCCTGGACCACATAACCTACCATTTGTACCTACAAATTACATACAGACTGTGTCTCAAATAAGGCAGGATGCAAAGACCAGATAATCCATGATGTCCTCTGGCTTCCACGTACATCCCATAACAAGTATGCACCTGTACTCACACACAGGAACATGCACACACATAGAGACACAGAGACATCATATAACACACAAAGATTTTTAAAAAAATAATTTGGGGAAAACATGGTAGATAATTCCATCTATTGATCAAGTAAATTATTTAAAATGATCTTTAGATTTAAATAAACAATAAGATTAATTTCCTGATACCTCTTGATTCAAGTAAAAAACCTATTAAATACTAACAATGTGCAGCCTTACTGTTGACCCAAAGATTGGGAAACAAATGTTATTAATTTTCCCATTGGAAGGATAAGTTAATAAATGTTTGAGGTCATCTTAATTAGTTATGAGGTCATTTATAGAATATATATGAGGTCTTCATATCTGAAAATTTAATGTCAAAATATTTTTCTTTCTCCGCTATATTTTTTAATCCAAAGTTAAAATCTCTATGTCTTACCAAAAAGTCTATTGAGTTTATCTTGACATTTTTATCTTGACAAAAGGAGTTAGTTTTTCCTACCATGAAGTCTACTGGGTTTATTGAATGCCAGTAATCATTATCCCATAGTCAAATGATAGCAAAAGCATGTTAGGAAGTTTTCTAGTCAAGTTCACCAGGAAAACAACCAATTAAAGAATCCATGTTCCATTTCTCCTTTATTCTTACTGTGATTTTTATAATTTTCTGAGTCTTAACATCTTACACTATTTTTCAGATTAGACTTTGAGAACTCATTCTAGATATTAATCCTGTGTTAGCTGTGCATCTTCTAAAGATTTTTAAAGGGCAAACTGCCCCTTTTCTCCAATGATGATGTCCCTTGTTGTAAGAAGTTTATAAGTTCCATGAAATTTTATTTGTTAATTGTTCATCTTAATGTCCATACTACAGGGTCCTATTCATAAAATTCTTTCCAGTGACACTGAGTTCATATATGTTTGCTAATTTCTCCTACATTGAAAGCAAGATACCAAATCTTATGGTAATATCTTTTATTCATTTAGTGTTGAGTTTTATGCAGGGTAAAAGACAAGAATCCTGATACTAGAATATACAAAAAACTTCAGAGGCTAAACATCAAGAAAACAAACAATCCAAAAAAAATGGGACAGAGAGTTCACAAAATATGGAGTATACATGGTTGGGAAACATTTGGAAAGAATGTTCAACGTCCTTGGCCATCAGGAAAACGCAAACTTAAACAACCATCTTACCCTAAACAAAATAACCAAAATCAAGAAACAACAGACAAGCGCTGGTATGTGTGAAGAGGAGACCTTTTTTTTCAAAGTCTTAATTACCATTGCAGAAGTAGAGGCAGAAATAGCCAGAGGTAGTGGATGAGATTATAAGGAAACAGTGTTTTCAGGCAAAGCAGGGCAGCTCTACATATAAACTCTCAATGGTTATGAAAGGATATGCAAGATCTTTGCTAGTTTCAGCCATTCCACATTAAAACATGGAGAGAGGACGTAGGCAGGAAGTCCCATTGTTCACTACAGAGCTATTACCAATTGGTAGCTGCTGGAAAAGGAAGAATTAATATTCTTTAAAATTTAAGATTTAGTATGTAGATTATATTACAGTTGAAGGCCACATGTCCAACAATATATGAACAGAATGAATTTTACTTGATGGGTTAAAAAAGAGAAGGAAGACACAAAGTTGGTTTCCTGGGAAAGTGATGGGAATATGGGAGGAGTTGTGGAATGAATATGTTCAAAATATGCTGTATGAAGTTCTCAAAGAACTAATAAAAAGAAATTAAATTTTTTCTAAAGAGCAACTACCAATAAATATGTATAATACTGTCAATAAACTTGACATTTATGTAATACTCTAAACAAAGAATATGCAATTATTTAATTGCAATGGAAACATAGCAAAGATTTGCTTTAAAACAGCAGGCCAGTTACAGGAAATCTGTAAAATTGGAAAATAAAATTTTCATTCGCAGGTGCAAACTTTCTTTAAAAGTGATGTCATTGGATTCAAGAGCTCAAGGCTAGAACATAGCTAAATGTCACAGTGCTTCACTTCTGCATTGATGGCCTCTGGCAGGGGTGTGGGTGAGGAAGGACTCGTTCTCTTTAAGGGACTGCCCACAGGAAGTTTAATTATGCTCCAGTAAGTAAATGAGCACCATGAATGGGCTTTTTTTTTTAAAATGGGGAGATCATAAGAGTGGGCATGAAACTGAGAGGACTGATAACTGAGTTTGATGGAGTGCATGATATAAAATCAAATACTAAATAAAAATATTATGCTGTTATTTGTAATAGCAAGAACCTGGAAACAACCTAGATGTCCCTCAACTGAAGAATGGATTAACAAACTGTGGTACATCTACACAATGGAATACTACTCAGCAGTAAGAAAAAACGATATCCTAAAATTCACAGGCAAATGGATGGATTTGGAGAATATCCTCCTGAGCGAGGTATCACAAACTCAGAAAGATAAGCACGGGATGTACTCACTCATTAGTGGTCTCTAAACAAGCAAACAAGGAAAAAGCTAAGCATGCCCAGGCTGCAAACCATGACCACTGAACAGCTTGGGATCAGAAACACCCTGGACTGACTCTTCGGATCCCACTCCAACTATAGGAACACCTGACTCACTCTTGAGGGAGAGGGGACAAAACTGGATTTGCCAGGAGTGGAGACTGATCTAAGCACTATTGGGTCAGTGGGACCATAGGACTGTCTGCTCCCTGCCCAGGGAGGGGATGGGGAGTTGTGGAGAAGAAAAAATGACCTGATGTGGCAGGAGGGGGAAGGGACCTTGAATAAGGATATACAGGGATGAAAAAGAAAAAATTCAGAGGGAAAGCTGAACACAAAGTAAATATATGTGTAGTAATCTTATTTTCATTACCACCCTTGATAAGTCATACTTATGATTTTTATCTTCTTCATAGTTATTGTTAACTTATCAGCATTTTAAATTCGTTTTACTGTTGTTCTTGATAAATACAAAATATATAAAGAAGGAAAAAAATATTATGCTGGAAAAAAAGTGAAAAAATACATTATATCCTCACATGTATCCCAAATTTAAAAAATATTTACCATTTCTTTTATTCTTACTGATTTTCCTTCCATCGTTTCAAAGAGTAAATTTTCCATCACAAGTTTCATGGTCCATAAAATTAGAACTCTTTCTGGTTGATATGTTCTTGAGTTTTATATGAGGCACACTGTGCATCAGTATTTAAATGTAAGATTCTTGTTGAATGCTTTTTCAGTTGAAGGGTGCTATATCAAATAATGGTTGTATTATAGAATTGAAAATTCACTTATTAGTGTCCAAATTAGAGAAAATTACTTAAATTAATGTAATGTGACAATAATTATATGTTACACTCAAAATATTAGTAAAATATAGAATTAAGTTTATCTAGAACTTCCTATGTCCCTATTATGATAATTAAAACTGAATATTTATGATAAAAAGTGGCCTGCAGTCAGAATGTTAATGAATAAAGGAGCATTGGCATGATTTTTGTAATATGAATATATTACACTTTTTAGTTTTGATATATTTTCATGAAAATAGTACAGACTAAATTTTGACTAGGTAACTAAACATGTCAATTATTCATTTCTTCAGAAAAACAAACCTGTGTAAAATTTCCTATTTTCATATTTTTTAATAACACTTTTTACCGTAGAGGTTATTTTGGTATTTGAATTTTATTAGGCCAAGAAAAAAAGAGTCTACTTAACTTTAAAGTAGTTATTTAATAAGTTCCAAGACCTGTGAAGCATTCAGTTAGCTATTAAAAATAAATACCAATTAAAATTTATAGGAGGTCAATTTTTAGTTTCCAAACCTACTTATTATTAAACTACACCAATTATGCAGCAAGTTTTATGACTTACTTGAACATTTATTAATAAAATAAGTTATAGCTTGACATACCTTATTACTGGAGAGTAATTTAATATTACTTAAAAGTCAACTTTTTAAAAAATATTTTGGCATTCCAAATTGGCTAGTTCTAGTTATAATTTTTTCTGTCAGAGTTAACCATTTTTTGATATGCAACTAATGTCTATGATCTCTGGCTACTCGAGGTAATAGACTAATATAAGTGATTAAAATATATCATATTAATGAGATAACTTGGACCTTAGAAAATTATATATGCCAATATGTCTGTCATGTAAAACTAAACACATTCTCTATTCTGCTATTCTGATCATTCAACAGATTAAACATAGCTGAAAAAAAACTTTAGTTTTCTCATTCTCTTATTTCTTCTCCAGTGTCTCACTACATAGGCCCAATTAACCTGGTACTGGTACTCACAGATATCCACCTGCCTCTGACACTCAAGTGCTGGGGTTATAGGCATACACTCCTCTGCCCAGATCTCTCTTTCATTATGAATCCACTTTGCATCTGTGTTACATTTAGAAGACAAATGGGTTGTTATTAACAGGCAAAATTTATTAACTTTGCTCATAAACAAAGTGACTTATAAGATTCTCTAGTTTTTAACATAGTCCATCCTAGAAGGTAAAAAATAAAATAAAATAAAAGTAAAAGGAGAAATTAATTCAAACTCCTCAAACAATGCGGAGTGCTCTGAAGAATCAGAACTAAATTATTCATTTAAAAAAAATCTCCAGAAGAAAGAAAAAAGGGAGAACAAGGATTAAATTCAACTACAGAAAGATTTAAAAATGAATGCAGCAATGTGAGAATAGGAATTAAAATGGTGTTTGTAAGTAGATTTGCAAAGATAAAGATTTTGTTGTTACTGACACAATTTCATGTTGCCTCTTAAAATGGCAGTTCCCTGACTCCAAGAATGACAAAAGCAATTTCTTTGACATGCTCAAATCCAGTTAGACATCTACACCAAGATATCTTCCCATTCTGCCCTTTCCATGCAGTCTTAATAATATGGGAAATTTAACAAGCATACAGCAATGCAAAGAAAAACTCCCAGTGGTATATAACTTTAAAATATAAATTAAAGCTATTGAAACCAGACACCTTTGATGGTTGGTTTTATTTTCTGTGTTCAAATAAGTTGTAAGAGATACTTCAAAAGTTTCTATTATTATCAAACACAAAAGTCACAGGACATAAAAACAGAGATGACTATTTTGTTATATCTCCCACTGATTCTTATGTATGAACAGCACACTGAAGTTCTTTACATGAATATATTACATTGTACTGAATCAAAAGCTCTATGAAATCCATACCTTTTATAGCATGAGTTTATATGTCTTCTATCATCCATTCAAACACTAGAAGTCTATGAACAATATAGTATTAATGTAGTTGCATATCTTTTTTAAATGTTATATCATTTTCTAACTTTAAATGTTCTTTCAGAATTTCATTTCTAATTAATTTAAGCACTAACAATCTTGGGTTTGAATTTCATTTTGTTTTGTGAATATTAGGTCTGCCAGTAGTCAAAACAATAAAATTCTTATCCAACATATAAGTGAACATCAGTGCAGTGACTAAGAATAATCAGGCTCACCAAAAAAAATTACATTTTTAAAAGAATTAAGAATGTATTGTGAGAAAAAGACAAAGAGTAGAAGAGTATAAAGAAAAATAATAAATAAAGCAAAAGCAAAGAAAAAACAGTAATTAAAGTAACAAATGTGTTACTAGATCTGAAAATTATATTATGAATAGAATTCAAGAGAGCTAATTTTTGTAAAGAAGATGAGTTGGAAAGATGCCATTTGCATGATCTGTGAAATCAGGTCACAGCTCTACTTTGCAGATATAGAGATACATTGCTAATGTCTGAACATTGTATAGCTATTTGTCTGAATAAAGCATGCTCATTATGAACAGTTCAATAATTTAAAGAAATTATGTGTATCTTTTGGAAATTAAGAATACTTGAATATATGTGTGTTCAATATATATAATACATGCATATATATTATTATTCACACATTCTTATTCATGTTTGGAGGGATGACTCAGTCAATGAATTACCTACTGCACAAGCAAGCATAGGAATCTTTATTTGGATACCAAGCTCTCATGTAAAATCTGGCCCTCCCACAGCTTACTTTTGGTGCCAGCACTAGGAAAGCTAAACCAGAAGGATCTCTGGGTTTTGCCATCCAGACTAGTTAATTCCGTGAAGACAAGGTACAGGGAGAAGCCTTGCTTCACAAACTACTGTAGAAAATTACAGAAGACATCAAATGTCCAACACTGGCCTCTGCATTCACAATACACACATCCTCATATGCGCACACAGAAACACATACATATACCACACAAAGACCATGCTGTATGTATGTATACACTTATCTTAATCAATTTTAAGTTCCTCTTTAATTCTTATTTGACAGTTCAAGTAAAATTATAAATTAAATAATTTTTTCAATATTTATTTTCATTTTTTATGTGAATTGGTGTTTCGCCTGCATGTATAACTGTGTAAGGGTGTCAAAAATCTTGGAATTACAGACAGTTGTTAGCTGCCATGTGGATGCTGGGAATCAAACTCAGGTCCTCTGGAAAAATAGCCAGTGCTCTTAACCACTGAGCCATCTTTCCAGCCTCAAATTAAATAATTCTTATATTAAAAAAAATTGGGAGACTGGAGAGTGAAGACTCAGCCACCAAAATGCTTGCTATATAAGCATGAAGGCATAATTTGGATCCCAAGAGGCAACAGAAAAGCCAGGAGTGATGGGTCACATGGTGGGTGACAGAGACAGGGAAACCCTGGGTCTTCTCAGCCAAGTCTGCCAATCTAGCTAAATGAGTGGATTCAAGGCTCTGTGAGAGTCCCTCTCAAAAACTAAAGTGGGGATTAACAGATCAACCACTGGCCTCCATATACATATGTAAGCACTTTCTCTCTCTCTCTCTCTCTCTCTCTCTCTCTCTCTCTCTCTCTCTCTCTCTTTCACACACACACACACACACACACACACACACAAACTCCAAAAAGTAGAAAAAATATGAAAATGCAATTCATTATTCTAAAACTATAAATTATTCTTACTCATTTTTTTTTCTCACTGAAAATAGCTTTATAGTTTAATACCATTTTTAGGCTTTGCTGGCTTGATGTGACACAAAACCTGACAGCACACATGAAAACGTAAAGAAAACAAAGGCCACCTGGATCCCACATCGCTGGAAATAGCCATTTACTATTTGATGCCTGTCTCTTTATTAATTGCTTTGATTTTTATTTTATCTTTAATAATGGCCTGGTATTGTTAATTTTGACATATTAAGAAGCAAGTTTGAGTTCATTGTTGGCTAAAGCAATAAGATTTCACATCAACATGCTGCTTTAAAGGCTATTTGTCACCTGAATATGACTCCCTCCTCAGCCACCTCTGTGACTGCACCTGCAGCAGTATGGGAGACACTCTTTGTTTTCTGCAAATTTAATGTCTGACATTGCACAGAGCTCTGGATGGCAGCTTCCTGCTACATTTTAGGTGTTTACTATGAGGAGAATAAAAAAAGCTAAAGGAACCTCAGAAAAATCAAGTTTACAAAATGAAATTTAGTGAATCATAATCCCTTGATCTATTTGACGACTTAGCAAGAGATTATTTAAAAATACTATTTTAGGAGGTGGCAATTTCTATGCCACCTGTCGTTTCCCAAATAAACACACTGAAACTGATATTAATTATTAATGATTGGCCAATGACTCGAGGTTATTACTAACAAGCACTTACATTTTAAGTTAATCTATGTTCTTTATTAACCGTCTGCCACACGGAAGGTACCTGAATTAGCTTGGCATGTTTATCTCCACCTCTCTGGGTCTGGCTAGTGATGTCAGACTCTGCCCTTCTTCCTCTCAGCATTTTTCCAGTCTGACTCTCTTGTCTAACCTTAACCTGTTCAGCTATTAGCCAGATTCTTTATTACACCAGTAACAGTGACATATATTCATAGTGTTGTTTTTATTTTTGAATAAAGTCTCATTTTATCCCATGTTCAAACACCCTTCCCCTCCTGCCCCTCGCAATCACTCTCTCTTCTCCCCATCTTCTTATCTCCTCCCCAGCAACAGCAGGAGGTCCCAAGGTCCTCATCATCTTTAACCATCAGAGAAATGCAAATCTAAACAACTTTGAGAAACCACCTTACACCTGTCAGAATGGCTAAGATTAAAGACACAGATGACAGCCTATGCTGGAGAGGTTTTGGAGCAGGGGGAAAACTCATCCATTGCTAGTGGGAGTGTCAGCTTGTTCAGCCACTCTGGGATGTAGTATAGTGGTTTCTTAGAAAACTGGGAATCAATCTCCCCAAGGACCCAGCAATACCGCTATTGGGTAGATACCTTAAAGATTCACATTCGCACTCCCAAGGCATTAGCTCAATTATGTTCATTGCAGCATTATTCATAATAGCAAGAACCTGGAAACAACCTAAATGCTTCTCAACTGAAGAGTGGATTAACAAACTATGGTACATCTACACAATGGAGTAATACTCAGCAGTAAGAAAAAAAAATGATATCCTAAAATTCTCAGGCAAATGGATGAATTTGGAGAATATCCTCTGAGTGTGGTATCACAAGCCCAGAAAGATAAGCAAGGGATGTACTCACTCATTAGTGGAATTTAAATAAAAAGCAATGCACACCCAAGCTGCAAACCACAACCACTGAACAGGTTGGGATCTGAAACTCCTTGGTCTGGCACCTTGGAGCCCATTCCCTCCAGAGGAACACCTGACCCAGTCTTGATGTTGGAATGAGAAAATCAGACTTGCCTGGAGTAGATGCTGAACTAAGCCACCTTCAGACCTTGGGACCTCCTGCCCTTGCTCGGGAGGAGATAAGGAGATGGAGAAAAGAGAGAGTAAATGGGAGAGGCAGGAGGTTGAAGGGAGTTTGAACAATGGGATAGATGAATTAAAAAAATGAGACTTCATTAAAAAATAAATAAAAAAGAAAGGAGATGCCTTGAGGCAGAATCTCATCCTAATGTATTTAATAGGCTCTGAAAGAAAATATCGAGGCCAGCCAGATAACTCGGCTGGTAAAGACACTTGTGATCCAGCCTAGCAACCCGATTTTGATCACTGGAACCCATGTAAAAGTGAAAAAAAAAAACCAAAAAACCAGACTTCACATAATAGTCCTCTGACCTTTACACACACTGTGGCACACACACCCACATAATACACAGTCCGCATGCAAATAAATTAGTACTAAACAAATAAATAAAACAAGAAGTATATACCAAGTGCCCAGATATGTTACCATACTCTCTGATTTACCTCTTTTTATACTGAAACTATTTGCATAATCACTTAACAGCTGAGTTTATAAAGCTGTGTGAAGTCAACTCAAACTTTTAGCATATGTATCAAAGTTAACAGAGTGAGCTTTTCTTTCCATATAGTCTTGATTGCTCCTGATCCTAATAACAAGAAAGCAAGAGCTCTCTGTGAAACTAAAATTGGAGTTTAAGGGTCATACAAATACCATAATTGATCATGTGCCTTATCAGTTGGGCTGATGAGGGTCCAAAATGCTTGGCTGGAAACTGCAGTCCAAAGCTATGAGACTTGGCTTCTTGGAAGATAACAGGAAGAATGAAATACTCAGATAGAAAGTCCTGGGAAAAGGCCCTCAGATTTTGGTTAAAATCTGAATAGCTATATAAACTAAACAAGTTTTGTCTAAATCAAATACCAAAGCCTTTCATGTGTGCCAGTTACTAATCAAAACTCCATTTAACACTTAATAATTCAGACAATTTTTAATTGCATCAAGCCAGCTATCTTGTATGGAAACACAAAAATTTGTCAGAGATGGCAGTGGCCATTCAAGAAATTAAGATACCCTTAATTACTTAAGTTATTTTATGTTTAAAATCATCCCAGTTAATTCTAAAGGTTAAGAAAAACAACTTTTCATGGTAACTGAATGATTAATAATTTTTAACAAAACTAATAACTTATTATTTTTGCACACTATTGCAATTACACAGTAAAAACCTCAAGATTTTCTAAAAATGAAATTAAAGCCTTAATTATCTAAACTTGTTATGTTTTATAGGACCAAGCAGACAAATTTTTAACTCATGGTTTAGCACTTCAAATTTGATGTTAATGTATTTTTAATCTCTTCAGAAAATAGAAATATAGAAATATTTTTAATGGGAGCTCTGCTATCAACCTATAATCATGATATAAACTAGTTCTGTGGCCAATTTTCTTTTAAACATTCTTCAAAAATTCCAGCTTAATGATGAAATAATTACATTTCCATCTTCACATGCTTTATTAATTATTTGAACATAAGATAATTACCACTAAATGCTGCTGTTGACATTTTTCCACTTTTAATCAACTGATTTCTTTTTTAAGAAAAAAACAAAAAAATTAATGAAATGTCAAATTGAAAAACTTTTTTTTTAACTGAGGGGAAAATCTAGTTTTACTGAGACACATGTATTTGCTTTTCCAGGGCAAACTGAGGGTACGATATTTTCTTCTGGACTCCATATATGCAGCTAACATACCTGAATACACATGCAAATATACACCATACAGACATAAGCCAGTTCCCTGTGTGTGTGCGTGTGTGTCTGTCTGTCTGTCTGTCTGTCTCCTCTCTCTCATACACATAAACACATATACACACACACACCCCTCACCACCAATGATAATCTTAATTTTCCCCCTAGGCTAAAGAGATGACCCCGTAGTTAAAAGCACTTGTTCTTGAGAAGCAGGGTTCAGTTTCCAGTACTTACATGGAGACTCACAACTGTCTGTAACTCCAGTTCCAAGGAACCAGACACCCTCTTCTGGCCATGGATACCAGCCACATACATGAAACACATACATATATGCAAGCAAAGCATTCATTCACATTAAATCAAAATAAATAGTTTAAAAATACTTGGTTTTAAATTTATCTCTTACTAATTAACAAATCGGTGTTTGTTTTAAGACAACCCATCTTCCTAGAGAGCTGAAGTGATCTCAAACTCATGATCCTTCTTCTTCTGCCCCCCAAATCATGGGATTACAGATTTCTGCCATTGTGCCCAGCCCAGCAGACTCCTTTTCAAAACTGACAACCTTAAAGTTAGATGGGGCAGAACTTCCTTCTCGCTGGGCTTTTAAAAAAATTGGATCATAATATTTCTGATGAGCTACAACGGAACATTCTCAAAGTGGTGGATGTTAACTACTACTTTATAACTGTTTTATCTACATTAGTCATGTACTGTGTAGCATATATACATGTTTTCAACTTAATTCTGTCTTGCTAAGCCTTTCCAGTTGGCGGGGGAGGGGCTGATTATCTAGGATTGTACTAAGCAAAACACATTGTAGAAAAATCATTTTTCCTACAATAGTTCCACAATCTTGCCTAATTCCTACTTTGGCTTATTCTCAAAACCACAGGATTAAACCCTAATGTTTATAGTCCTTTCATTTAATTTTATTTCTCTAGATTGCCCATAATTCCTTCTAATCATTTTAGCTATGGTAGTTATACCCACTGTGATAATGCCTGCTTTCACAGTTGCAGCTTTGTGTGTGTGGTTATATTATGCCACTTGCTTGGCACCTCTCTCTCAGGCCATCAGACTTTCTCAGTGAATGTTCCTGTAGCCTGGTAATCATTAGCTGAAAGCATTCTTTGTTCTAAAACACTGTTTTAATGCAGGCTAATATAACCCTCCAATTCTATGCATTATCTTGTTTTGTCAGGGAGACAATCTCCAAATGAACAAAATACACATCAATTTATCTTTGTCTTTCAATGTTACATACAAAGTATACATGTGCATGATTCCATAATATTAAATAACATTTATTATAAATAAATTATTTTTTTCTGTAGCCTAGACTAATTGTTGTCAAATTTTCCAGACTTGTAGGATAAATCCATATAGGAAGGCTCTTGTAGAAGAATACCAGTCTATCAATCAAACCCCAGGTTTGGTAAAGTGTCCAGTATACAAGGTAGAAAGAAAAGTTTCAAATCAGAAAATAATAATATATAATATAATATAATATATTATGATATAACATAATATAATAATAAGCATTTTATATACTCAAAATTCTAATGCAAATTGCTATTTAAGAACTTCAGAAAAAGATATATAGATATATAGTATAAATATATATATGCACATGTATAATATATATATGCATATACACACACAATCTTCTGTTTCAAACTGCTACACAAATGAACTGGTGTGCTTTTTGCTACAGAGAAATTGCAAGTTAATGCTGGAGAAGGTGAGTTCTGTAGAAATGGGTGCTTCTCAGTGTCCAGGTTGCTTTTCTCTCACCCTTTACAAGAGACTCAAAGCAGCAATGTCTTTGATGGACACTCACCAAAGTGTTGCTCTCAATGGGAGCACAGCCACAGCCTCCAATTTCTTTCTACTAACAGAGCTCTGGGTCTCCACCCAGGGAACAGCAGAAGCTATAAATAAAGAGGTCATTCTTAAGCATTTCAGCCATCTGACATGTTCTCAGAAGCTGCTGGATAACTGAATGAAGCATGACCAGGCTGATAACTCAGTGATTCAATATTTGGACACATCCATGATTACAATCACTGATAAATAGTAATACATTAGTATGCTTCTGGTACCTCCTCAGAAAATACTGTATTTTATAGAAGTAAGAGCTAGTAATAAGTGATCAATAGTAGCTATGCAGTTCTTTCTTACAATCTTTCTCAATTACACACACACACACACACACACACACACACACACACACACATTTCAGAACCAAAGTAATTTTTAACATTAGAGCAGCTAACTAAGCTTTAACAAAAGTCACTGCCACATAGATGACAAAACCCAGAATCACTTTAGGATCAATTAGAAGATATCATCCTTTTATCTCTGATGAGGGACTCCTACACTCCAGCCTCATTTGGTTTCTGAAGCTTGAAAGCCACAGAGATGTGCTGGAGTTTGTCCTTGTAATTTAAATAATGTTTTCTGTGTCTTCTTCAAAATGTGAAGAAAACTCCCTTGGCCTTCAAAGTTCAAAGTCAGTGTTGAGAAACTTTGTGAAAGAACCTTTAGCTGTTCTCTAGCTCAGGGAAGAAAAAGGCTACATGAGAAGCCTCCAGGAAGTCTTGATGATTTACTCTTCTGTTCTGGATCTCTTTAATTATTTAGTTACAAATAGCCTGGCGAGCCTCTAGAAGGCATTCATTAAAGTATTTATTCTTCTTCTGGTTTTATGAACTGATTGTAGGCCCATATAATTGTTTTTAATGATGAAAACATGTGGAGGGATGTGACTGTGACCCATCCTGTGGTCAGAGAATGGTGGTGACCCCTGACATCAAATCAAAGGCTAGGCAATGGCTGCACCTCCTTTCATGACTAACCAACTTAGGACTTTGAGCATCGTCACCCTGTCACAGTGGATAGAAAACACATTAAAAAAAAATGTCAAGAAGAAACATTTATTTTTAATTCCTTAGTCAGAAGATGCAACCATTTCACAATGAAACAGTATTAATGACTCATTTTAAAAGACAAAGCAACATCTACACATGGGACTAGTTACGAGGTTTTTTTTTGTATTTTCTTGTTGTTCGTTTGTTACAAAACAAATATTAGATCATCTTAGAAAATGAGTAACAAAAGAGGTCCTTTAACTATACCTGTACTGTTAAGTCCTAGGTAAATCAAAATTTGAAAATCACAGTCAGTGTTCAAATTTGGTTCATTTACAGTGAAAACCTAGAGGAACAGGATGTTTATAACCACTACCTCTTGTCTTTCCTGTGAAGGTTATTATTATCATAAATGTGATCAGAGCTATACTTTAAAAAGCAACATCTATATTTTCCTCACGTAATAAAAAAACCAAATTTTCCTATAAATTTAATTCTGTTTTTAATATTAATATTAATTAATAGTATTAGCTAATAAATATTAATTCTTATTATTTCTTGTTTAATTGACACATGATATTTTGGACTACAACAAGGTGTTTAAGTATATTTATATGTATCTCACTCATGTCACAAGTTATCAGTTCTTTGTTTGTATAGCACTCTAGGCCTTCTTTACTAGAAAATTTGAAATGTACAGCTAGTTAATGTCAACCCTAGCTGTCCTATGGAGTATGACAAGTCACCCTCATATTCATGTGTGCTCCTTATACTAATAACCATTTTCTCTTCAGAAGTGTCAGTCCCAGACTCTGTCAACCAATATTTTACTCTCTTTATAGGTGATAACCATTTTCTGCCTTCTACATTAAATAACACCAGACAATGTTTGCCATCTTATGCATGTAAAATAATGCCCAGCAATCTCTCCATATTATTACAGGTGACACTATTTTATTCATTTTACGGCTAAATGACGTTTGTCTGTATGTTAGAATGTGTGTAGAAGGAATGTTTTTTCAGTAGCCACCCACTCATTGATGGTAGTTGGTTTGATTTTGTATCTTGGGTTCTGAGAACCACTTCAAACCACGTTACTCATACATTTAAAGTAATAAAGCACTATTTTTTAAATTGCTCCAAACCCAAAAGTAGAAGTATATATTAAGTATTTTATATAAATTACTTAAAACTAGCTTTGCACATCAAAAATTACTGAGAACAAATATCAAATACTACAAGCAAATGGCATGTTAGGTTGTAGATGTATTAATTAGCTTGATTTAGTTATTCCCATTGCATTCAGGAATCCTTATATTCTTTTATACCACATATATATGTATATACAGTATAATTAATTAAAATTCTACAATTTCTTAAAAACTGGCTTAGCTTTATGACACTTGCTCAACATTGATGTCACTAAAACTATATGCAGATAATAGATTTTTTTTTTTTACTTTTCTCAATTTGTGCTTAGTCTTCAGTGTTATAAACTGATACTGAGAGCTAAAAAGACAACTCAGTGGTTAGTTACAGTTCCTGTTCATGCTGAGGGACTTGCTTTGCTTCTTAGCACCTATCCCAGGTGTCTCACAACTACCTATAATTCTAACTCCAGAGAGTCCTGACATGCACCATACACAGACACACATAATTAAAATGAAATCTTCTAAAAATATTAAAAATTGCCTGGTACACACTAGATGTACACTAAGTATGATTTAAATTACAGAAAATGCCTATGAACTTGTTTCCTGATCTATCTTGTGAATTGCTGGAATAGAAAAAAGATTCAAATAAGTTCTATAAAATACTTCTGGAAATACCATGGACCATGGGGAAAGCATAAAGTAACATAAATTTGGTCACATACTTATCCTCTAACTGTGAAGTTTGTAAGAGAAGCAGTAAATTAAAAAATATCCCAAGAATATTCCAGCTCAGTGGTCAACTTTGTAGAATTTGAGACAACATCAAGCATGGGGAGATCACATCACCAAGACCAGAAAGCACAGGAACGTTTATAGCCCAGAAAGTAATTCATAAAACCAATAAAATTTCATTAGATCTCAGGTTGTTGCATGTTTTTCATATTCGATCCTGTCCATCATTATATGTTCAGGCTATGAAATAAACAGAGCTGTTGTAAGGGTGAGAACTGAATTATAAATCCCAGAAAAATGCAAAGCAGTATGACTTTCCCAGTCGCAAAGGGGGCACAGGAAATAACTCTGATATTATTTGGGAAAAGAATTTAATAATAAATTAACATAGTAAAAAATCTTCAAGAAGCTTAAGGTCTGGGCTTTTGAATTCAGCAAATTTGCTACTCAGTTTCTGGGAAGAGGAATTCCATTTCTCAGTAAATGTTCCCAATTTTCCACAGATAAATGAGGAACTGAAAGCAAGTTTGGAGATACTCTGAACTTGAATAGTACTGACAATAAATAATATCTTATAAAATTAAATTTGACCTCAAAACTGGAAGATATTTGAAAGAGGTTTACTATGATTATTTTAATTAATCAATAGAAGTTTTTTTAAAATAATACATCATGCTTAACTGATAACAATTAGTATTTATTTATAAAAACAATATGTTTTTGAGATCTTAGTTAAAAATAAACTAAGCAGATATGTAAATGTATTCCCCTGTTTTTTATTTGCGTCCATGATTAACAAGTATTTGAAAAATACCAACACCGTGCAGTTTTGATTTCTAGAATTTTACATTCTATTTTGAAGTCATACTATGAAACTTCTACCTTTGTTCTTGTTTAGGGTTGTTTGACCATTTTTTTCTATTATGAGAGATATAATGGAAATTTTAATAGAAATTGTCTGAATTCAAGTTTTGATAGTAAGCATACTCTTAAAATTTGTTTCCAGATCAGGGACATGGGATACCCTGTCACTCTCTGTTTGTATCTTTAAAAAAATCTTTCACCAAAGTTTCATTTTTTTATTATATAGATGTTTATCCTACTCATTAAATATGTTTATGTGTTATTATTAGAGAGCTCTTATATGAAATTGTTTTATTGAATTCCTCTCAGAATTATCTTTATATTAACTATAAACACTACTGTCATTGTTTTCATTTAATGTAACTTTACTGGGTTTATTAATTAGTCCTAAGAGAGGCTTTGTTTGTGGAGTTAGAACTGAATATCCATCTGGAGAATAATGGTACTCAATTTGTATTTCACACAGTATACAAAGATAATTCAAAGTGGGTTATGGACTAATAAGACCTAAAACATGGAAATTACTAGAAAAAAATTATATGGGTAAAGCTCTAAGACATTGTCCTACAATGTGATATTCTAAAACATTTATTATCTCCAAAACACAGCCACAAAAGAAAAAAAGGTAAAGATAATCAATTTTGAAAAGCTTCTGCATGGCTAAGAAAATAATCAATGAATGGAAAGATCAATTGTAGGGCTGGAGAAAATATTCACAAGCCATATATCTGATTCATGAAAGGGTTAATGTATAACATTATGAGGAACTCAACTCAATAAAACAAATAACTGGGTTTATCAATGTGTTAAGGAATTCTAGAGACTTTAAAAAAGAGAGAGAGAGAAGACATCCAAATAGCCAGCAAGTATGAAAAAATTTCAGACAATATCAATTATTTGGAAAATTAAAATAAAATTTAAAATGAGATGACATTCCACTTCAGTGAAGCTTTCTATAATCAAAAAATATATGGCTGGGATATGCAGGTCAGTGCTAAAGTAACTAAAATGCTGAGATCCTATTTCAATTTTCCACACCAACAAATTAAGATAACCTACACACAAGCTTGTCAACATCTGAATTCAAAGCCCTATGGCCCAAGGTGAAAGGAGAGAACTGATATCATAAGGTTTTTTATGGCATCCATAACATGG
Source organism: Sigmodon hispidus (assembly GCA_004025045.1). Lineage (NCBI taxonomy): Eukaryota > Metazoa > Chordata > Mammalia > Rodentia > Cricetidae > Sigmodon > Sigmodon hispidus. The sequence goes on from PVIH01007113.1 coordinate 26,880, forward strand.
CAAGTGTATGCCCATACTCTCTCACACATACATATATAATATTCATACTCATGTGTGTGTGTCAACATGTCATACATACACACACACATATACACACACTCATGCAATACATAAAATGCATTTTTTTTAATTTTAAAAATAATGAACTAAGCAATGTTGGTGAGTGTATAAAAAAGGGGGAACTTTTGTGTGTTGAGGGGATGTAAATTAATACAACTGTTATGAAAACCAATTTGAAAGTTTCCCAAAAACTTCAAAATGGGGACTGAAGAGATGATTAAGCAGTTAAAAATACTACTTGCTTTTTCGGAGGCCATTGGTTCCATTTGCAGCATGTGTTACAGACATATATATATACAGGCAGAATACCCGTACACCTAAAATATATTTTAAAAATGTATAAATGTAGTCATCATATGATATGTCAATGACATTATGCAACCACAGACACTAAGAACAACAATCAATAAGTGGGACCTCCTGAAACTGAGAAGCTTCTGCAAAGCCAAGGACACTGTCAATAAGACAAAACAACAGCCTACAGAATGGGAAAAGATTTTAACCAACCCTACAAGTGACAGAGGACTGATCTCTAAAATATACAGATAACTCAAGAAACTAGAGCCCGAAATATTAAATAACCCAATCAAAAATGGGGTTCAGAACTAAAAAGGGAATTCTCAGCAGAATTACAAAGGGCTGAAAGGCACTTTAAAAAGTGATCAACATCTTTAGCCATCAGAGAAATGCAAATCAAAACAACTTTGAGATACCACCTGACACCTGTCAGATTGGCTAAAATAAGAGACACAGATGACAGTCTACGTTGGAGAGTTTTCAGAGCAAGGGGAACACTCCTCCATTGTTGGTGGGAGTGTAAGCATATTTAGCCACTCTGGAATGCAGCATGGCGATTTGTCAGAAAACTGGGAATCAATCTCCCCAAAGACCCAGCAATACCACTTCTGGGTGTATACCCTAAAGATGCACATTCACACTCCAAAGGTATTAGCTCAACTATGTTCATAGCAGCATTATTCATAATAGCAAGAACCTGGAAACAACCTAGATGCCCCTCAACTGAAGAATGGATTAACAAACTATGCTATATCTACACAATGGAGTAAGTAGTAAGAAAAAATTGATATCCTAAAATTTGCTGGCAAATGGATGGATTTGAAGAATATCCTCCTGAGCAAGGTGTCACACACCCAGAAAGATAAGCAGGGGATGTATTCACTCATTAGTAAACTTTAAACAAAAACAGCTTAGCATGTCCAAGCTGCAAACTGTAACCACTGAACAGCTTGGGATCTGAAACACCTTGTACTGGCACCTTGGAGCCCATTCCCTCCAAAGGAACACTTGATCCAGTCTTGATGTTGGGGTGAGGAAAGAGGATCTGCCTGGAGTGGATGCTGAACTAAGCCACCTTGAGACCTTGGGACCTTCTGTCCTTGCTGGGGAGGAAATAAAGAGATGTGGAGAAGGGAATGACTGGGAGGGGTAGGAGGGGGAAGGGAGTTTGAACAAGGGAGTACATGGATAAAAATGAGACTTTACTCATAAAAAATAAAGGAGAAAAAAGCTTTATTCCAAATAGTAAGAGATTTTAAAACAAAACAAAAAAGAAAATAATTGTTAATGGCAATACAAGTGAAATATTTCATTTTTAATATTTAATTAATAAATATATGTGTTTTTAAAAAAGTACACATTCCTATATTCATTGAAGAATTATTTCCAAGTTATAATAGCCCCAATATGAAAGCAGTCTACATATCTATGAGTGATAAATGGATAAAGAGAATGGGTTGTGAGTGTGTATGTTTGTGCCTGTGTATGAAAGGTAATCATATTTAAGAAATACATTGGACACAGTAGCTCATATCAGGCATTGAAAGGGGTACAGGAGAAACAGAGATTGAGATCATCCTTGCCCACACAATAAGTCAAGGCTAGCCTGAGCTACAAGTGTCTTTGCCCCAAAACAATACCAAAAATAAAATAAAGAAGAAAGATGGAGAAACAGGAAGAAGAGATCATTTTTGTGTTTCAAAACAGTTAAATAAGCCTAGAAGTGGTTACATACAGTAAGGCAATCTTAAAGGCACAAACTCCACACAACAACACATGAATTATTAGAATCTAAGATGATTGACCTCACAGGACAGAATGGTGATGCTTAGAGTCTGTGGTGGAAAAAAACTGAGAATCTAGTGATCAAATGGTATGAAATTTCAATTAGACCTGAAAAATAAATTCAAGTGTCTTTTCATTGATCACAGTAATGATAGTCAAGTTGTCTATCATAGACCATGATAATATTCAAGTATCCTATTATAGAACATGATGATAGTATTACTTAAAACAGTATAATTATATAATTTACTATAATAATATATTTAGGTGCTCTCAACATATAATAGTCACATTAAGCCAAGCTTTGTTAATTAACTCTACTCAGCCTTTCAATGTTGTACACATATTTTACAATATATTTGTATTACAATAGATACATTACTATGAATGTATCATTTTATTTACTGTTAAGAAGTAAAAATTAAATTATCAATTAAAAACTGAATTATTATCTTTTTCAGACACATAGTTTTGACTTTTACACTAAGAACTCTGAGATACAGTTTCTGAAACAAGATGCTATGTTATTCCATAAAGTAACTTCCTCTAGGAGATGCACAGCAGGGTAGCAGTCCTCTGGAAATAACATTCCATATTCTCAGTAAAACAAAGTTCATCTATTTAATAGAAAGCAAAGGAAAAAATTAGGCTGAAACTCAAATTTATTTTAAAAGCCACCCCATCTCAGCTGAGTGAATGTCTCCAAAGACTTTATGAGAAGCCAGCAGGCTTTTTCCAGAGGTTACCACCCCTTTCTGTTAGAATTCTTATTTTTGGATGTGTGATCAATTGCTTCGTGCTGGCTTTCTTCAGCAAGCTATAGGTTCACCCCAGCTGCAAAAATGTTCTGACCTCTAAGCAGAGCCTTCATAGGCAAAGTCAGGATATGAGTCTTCAAGCCTCCTAGGGAATTTGATGAAATGCTGAGTGTCAGGGTAAAGTGTGAAGTTTTTGATCACTGCATCTAATCTAAAAAGCAATTAAAGTCCACATGTCAATTAACTATTAGAAGAGTCTTTCAATGTAGTGTTTATCTAATTCAGTAATATTTCTTCTAGACTAAATACATGTTACTAACTATTGCACAATCAAAGCTTGTGCAAGTCACCCAGGGAGCACTACATGTTCCTGCCAAACTTGGTACATAATTTCTAGGCTTCTCTGCCAAAGTAAGTAGTACTCAATATCACTATAGGCAAGAATTGACTCCAGAAATTTCCAGACGGATTGAATTTTTTGCCTGTATTCTCCAGAAGGTTAGAGGTTAATATCTGGCTATCCAAATAGAGCAGAAAGTAACATCCTATCATAGAAGTCTGGTGCTAATAAACAGAAATGTATATTTACTTTATCCTTTCTGTTTCTTTAAGAGCTTAACCAGCTGTTCCCCCAGACTACAAGAACCAAGATAGTTCCTGTATTCCACATCCTAAATGTGACTCAAGGGGGCTCTAACCAAGACAGTATCAATAACAAGACTTCACCACTCTCCATTTATAACGCAACAAACAAGGTACTTGAACTTCCTCCCATATCTCTTTTTCCCCAGCCTAAAGCTTCTCCTTTAATATAGCAAGATATCATAGGATGTTATGTATTATGAAATCCAGCAGATACAGGCACATAAAGTCTGCAGGAACAGACTTTAATCTCCTGATTTCATCTCTTCATTTATTTCTTTTTAATAAGTAATTTATTTTGTTATTTTTAATTATATGTAGGTATGTATATGTGCTGATGAGTGCAAGTGTCTGTGGAGGTTAGGGGAATCAAATCCTTTGAAGCTGGAATCACAGTGGTTGTAGACTGGGAATATTTTGAACTCTGTTCCAAAGGGGACTAAGGCTATATCTCATGCTGACAGCTAAACTTGATAGTGTAAGAGTCATCCTGGTAGTACTGGATTGGAAGGCCTAAATAACTCACAGAAAGCATCTAAGGATAGGGACTGTATGGCAAGGCTAGATTCCCTAAAAGAGAAACCCAAATCAGACCGTTTGTCAAGACACAACATTATTTGCAATAGAAGTCCAAGGATTGAAGAGAGCATGAAGAAAAGTTGATGCTTGGTACCATATGGCAGGATCAGAATTCCTGAAAAGAGCCTAAAATACATGTTAATCAAAAATACCAGTGTGTTCTCTGAGGTTCCAAGTACCTGGGAAGTAGAATAGACATCACAAGTAGGAGAGGTGTGTGGGGAAGGGAACAGAAGGGATCAGGTGAGGGGAGGAGGGATGGGGAGAGTACAGGGAGAAATAACTGGAATTGGGGTGTACTGCTTACTTGACTATATCTGGAATAAGCTATAATTCGGAAATAGAGGGTAGAATTGTAGTCTGAATCTTGAGTCAAGAATTCAACATGCCTTTGATCTGAAATTTAAGGCTAGATGACACATGCCCTTAATTTAGACATTTGAGGCTGGTAGGCACACTTTTAATCTGGGCCACATCTTCTGCTAGAAGCCTATATAAGGACAATAGAAGAAGGAAGGTCCCTGCTTGCCCTCACTTTGTCAGCACATCTATTCCAGCTGAGACATTCAGCCTTGTGGTACTGAGCAGCTACAAGATTCTTGAACTTTTCATTCACAACTAGCCATTGTTGGATGAAGTGCAGCATATAAATCATTCCAATAAATTCATAGATAGATAGATAGATAGATAGATAGATAGATAGATAGATAATGAAGGAAAGAAGGTTAGCTACTTGCTATTCAGCCTCTCTGAACAAGAAAATTTTCAGCTCAAACTTTAAATTCTGAATTCTATAGAGGGTTAAAGACATAGGTAAAATTCCATTTAGCAGCCATGACAGAGCCAGCGCCTGAGGGAACAGAATTACCACTTGGTTAAGGCTACTGTTAGCTGCAGAGCTGCAATTGTCAATTAGGACAGCAGTTGCTTAAGGGGCAGCTACTAAATTTAATTTTAAAAAATTCTTTTAATAGCCAATGAACTTATCTACAGCTTACAGAGTTTTAAACAGGACTACCCTATTGAGTTTTTCTTTTTGTTTGTTTGTTTGATGTTCAGAGACAGGGAACATATTTGTATATTCTTCCCAGCAAACATACATAGACCCATGATGCACATTTTACATTAGTATCATGCCAAAGACTGTTTACTCTTAATTTTCTTTTTTCTTTAATTGTTTCAAAGTATTTTAAATCTTGTATATTTATACATAGGCATTCTTAGAATACTTTTAATCATTAATAAATTATGCTAGGATGTGTTATTATCTTCCATGTAAGAGACTGAAACTAAAACATCCAGCATTATATGGAATGTGAACAACAATTATGGCACTCACATAACTTGCAAGATCAATGATATCTCTTATTATTTTTAACATTTTTATAGAGGCCTTTGATTCTGTTGCATAAATTCTGTTAACATAGAGAGAAATGACATAAGAAAGCAAATAATTCCAATGTTTAAGAGATCAGAAACCTAACACCATGCACTACTGCTCACATACAGTCAGACTAACATGTCATTTGCTCATCAATAGGATGAAAGTTAATTAATCAGCTTTATTATTTCAAGAGTGTAGCCATACCTAAGTATAAGCTCAGCAGTGTGTTTAGATTGGTTCAATTTTTTCTTACAGATAAACTCAAATGAAGAGCAAGATCCATGTGTTGTAATATTTGTATGGATATATGAATCACTGTAACAATATTTTAAGTAGAATAAGATAATAAATCAAAATTGTTTCAGACTGGGATGGTTTTCAATGGCAGCACAGAGGAATGAGAAGGGTAAACATTTATTCTTTTTAGAAGATTTGTCTCTATTAGTGCCTTGAGTAATTTTACTCTGAGTCTGATCTTTGTTCTATGTGAAAATTTTCAATATCATTACCAAACTTAACTGGGAAAGTTTTAGTTTATGCTTATTCTGAGCATATGTTGAGTTCTGATGCTACCATTTTCTTCAAATGGAAGAAATATGAGTTACTTATGACCCTGAAGTAATGTCTCCCTATACCTCTAAAGAATGGTAGATAGAATGAGGACTTTGCTCTAAAATGGGCATGATCCTGTCTCTGCAAGATTAATTGAATGACATAGAAATAGCTATGTGCTGAATACCATATTAACACTTTCATTTGTGTTTTTTAAATTTTCTAAGCTGGGTATATTCATGAGATTACCCAAAAATATGAAAATAATTCTGGTAATGATTAAAATTTATGTATGTATATGCCAGGAGTTACTAAATACTTGCATTTGTCTTTTTAAAAGTAACTGTCCTTCAAAATGACAGCATACAGAATGGGAAAAGATTTTAACCAACCCTACAAGTGGTAGAGGACTGATCTCTAAAATATATAAAGAACTCAAGAATCTAGAGTGCAAAACCTTGAATAACCCAATCAAAAAATGTGGTTCAGACCTAAAAAGGAAATTCTCAGAAGAATTATGAAGGGCTGAAAGGCACTTGAAAAAGTGCTCAACATCTGTAGCCATCAGAGAAATGCAATCAAAACAAGTTTGAGGTACCACCTTACACCTGTCAGATTGGCTGAGATGAAAGACACAGATGACAGCCTATACTGGAGAGGTTGCGAAGCAAGGGGAACACTCCTCCATTGTTGGTGGGAGTGTAACCTTGTTCAGCCACTTTGGAATGCAGTAAGGTGGTTTCTCAGAAAATTGAGAATCAATCTCCCCAAGGACCCAGCAATACCACTTCTGGGTGTATACCCTAAAGATGCGCATTCACAATCCAAAGGTATTAGCTCAACTATGTTCATAGCAGCATTATTGGTAATAGCAAGAACCTGGAAACAACCTAGATGTCCCTCAACTGAAGAATAGATTAACAAGCTGTGGTACATCTACACAATGGAGTACTACTCAGTAGTCACAGCGGAGTACTACTCAGCAGTAAGAAAAAATGATATCCTAAAATTCTCAAGCAAATGGATGGATTTTGAGAATATCCTCCTGAGCGAGGTATCACAAACTCAGAAAGATAAGCAGGGGATGTACTCACTCATTAGTGGTCTCTAAACAAACAAGAAAAAATCCAAGCATGCCCAAGCTGCAAACCACAACCACTGAACAGCTTGGGATCAGAAACACCCTGGACTGACTCTTCGGATCCCACTCCAACTATAGGAACACCTGACTCACTCTTGAGGGAGGGGAGACAAAACTGGATCTGCCAGGAGTAGAGACTGAACTAAGCAATATTGGGTCAGTGGGACCATAGGACTGTCTGCTGCCTGCCCAGGGAGGGGATGGGGAATTGTGGAGAAGAAAAAATGACCTGATGTGGCAGGAGGGGGAAGGGACCTTGAATAATGATATACAGGGATAGAAAACGTGACTTCTTTGTTCATAATAATAATAAGTATACAGAAAAAATGATATCCTAAAATTTTCAGGCAAATGGAAGGATTTGGATAATATTCTCCTGAGTGATGTATCTCAAACCCAGAAAGATAAGCAGGGGATGTAGTCACTCATTAGTGGACTCTAAACAAAAAAGCAAAAAGCAGAGCATGTCCAAGCTGCAAACCATAACTACTGAACAGCTGGGTACCTGAATCATCTTGGGCTGACACCATGGATCCCACTCCCTCTAGAGGAACACCTGACTCAGTCTCAATGTTGCAGGTAGAAAACTGGATCTGCTAAGAGTGGATGTTGAACTGAGCATTATTGGGACCATGGGACCTCCTGCCCAGGTTGAGGAGGAGATGGAGAGATGTGGAGAAGAGAGAGTGGCTGAAGGGGGTGGCAAGGGTAAGGGACTTTGAATAAAGATATACACGGATAGAAAATGTGACTTTCTTCATAATAATAATAAAAAAATTAACTAAACTGAAAAAAATTAATTATCCTTATAGTTGTTTTTGCATTCCCCTTTTCAGGTTGGAAAAATCAAAGCTCCCATAGCAGTTCATGGAGCAAGTAAATCAGAGAGCCAGAGTCCAAACTGAAGCCTGGCACATGGATTTGAGATCTTGGTGATATATATTCTGTTGTGCATACTGAACATACAGTAGAACTGTAATATGCCGTAAGACATCTCTCATATGTCTCCATAAATTCCACCATCACATTTCACACTAATCCAAGTGACTGTGCTGCAGAGATTCATTTCCACCAAGTCAGTTTTAGCTAATGCACAGAACATATTTTGTGCTTGTCATTAAATCCACTCTTCTCTTTATCACCCAAGAATGGCCAGTCTTATGACATTGCTGCACCACATTGTTTGCTACAGATTTTTCATAGGAGAATCTCATAGTTAAGTTAAAATCAAAGACACACACATACTCCTTACATCGTTTTAAGTGGTTTGGTGTTGGACTACACTCAAGGCTATCCTCTACCACATGTGGCCTGTGGGCTGTGGGTTGTGTCATGACCTGAATGGGTTTGGAATTGACTTGACTAGAATAAAAAGAAATGAAGAAGCAATGGACCCAAATACAGAAGGTGGGGCTCGAGTGGATGCTGTACCCTGATGGCAATGTGCCAGCAGCCCAGAAACTCACCACATTTATTATATTCAGCTGCACAAGGAGGCAAGTTTATTATAAACAGCTGAACTGGGAAGCCAGTTCTCAGTAGGAGGCTCTGTGGTACAGCCGTCTCAGGCTGCATAATCTGGGAAGAGAAAACTGTGCTTGATCCTTTCTGAACACACTGCTAACATCTGTACTCTGACCAGGAGAAACATTACTATTCACATGGCTCTAAAGCATTGACATCCTTGACAGAAGCATGTTCATGTTGATCATACATATTCACTCAGGATTTCCTCTGCTTCCCACAAAGTTGGACAAATTTGACATTTTTCATTTACATTTGCAATGACTCTGATGAAGATGCCTCCTACTTCCGGTCTGGAAATGGATCATATGTCCAAAAATCAGCTAATTTCTTTCATGTCTCTTCTTCAACCATGTGACTGATCCAATGGTTGACAAGTGACAAAGTCTGGGATTTTATAGCCAGAATACTAGAACAGACATTTTTTCATACAGGACATGAAATAACATACAGATGCCTGGGAGCTACTTAGGGATGCAGAGCAACAAGATTGGAAGGGGTTGAATCCTAGCATGTATTTAATAACCCACCGGCTCAGTATTTACCTGTTTTTGACCTTTAGTTATGTGAGCAAATCAATTTCAAAACTGTTTTAACCACTTGGTTGAGTTTTGTATTACAACTGAACTCACCTGAATTAACGTAGAAAAAAATCAGGCCTGCCAAGTAGATATCTTATAAGAAGCAATATTAAGAGCTATGGGATAGGATAAATCCTAGTTTGCTCAAGGGCTGGAAAATTTACAAAATTTTGTCCATCACTGTCTACTTCAGTGCAATCAGCTTCCTACAAAACTATTGCAAATTTTCTTTTGCTTGTGAAGGGCATGTAAGCATCTTAAAATGTTCTAGCCTCGTGACAACACTATCAGATAGCTAGCTATTATTTCTTCTTTATAGATAAGGCTAAATCGATTTTATCAAGGTAATAAATCTATCAGATTTATATATCTAAGAAGAAAAATTTAAAAGCAAGTCTTGTGAATCCAATCCTTTTTTATTTCTACTTCCTTGAACGGAGCTGGATTTCATTGGCACATAAAATTGAAGAATGGACCTTAGTGTCCTGAAGTAACTGGAGAGCATGAAGAGTATCATAAGTGAAAGAGCACTTTGCAATGTTTCCTGGGAATGTCACCATTGATTGATGTTTATGAAAGAAATACCAGTTTAATTGTCTGCATTCTACTTCAACACTTAGGAATAGCCTTAAACTCTATGCTGGAATCATCAAGAGGACTATGTCTGAGTTTTTTCCTAAAGATCCTTTTCAGTACTAGATTTTTACATGCTCTAAAATATCTTCTAGATTATGCCTAGGGCTTTTGTCAGTCCTCATTTAAGTAGAACTGTATCAAAGTGCAATATAAAGACATCAAGAATTTAAGAAGAGTATAAGTAAATTTTCATCAACAATGCCATGATGTTGATATCATATTATAGTTGTTGTTCCAGTCAGAAGAGCAAGACTTGGAAAGTATATCACTTTCCCAGCATCCTTAACTGACTACCCTTCAATAACATTTCCTGTCCTTGGTCAGTATCATTCATTGTTCAACCTGAATTTTTCTAGATGCCATCCTTCAAATGCTACATTTATCCTACAAATATAATTTTATTATATTTCATAAGTATTTAGAAAATTGAATGAAATAACATATATAGGTTACTTTTATGCAGTCTGTCATATTGGTTAAGTATAAGAAATGTAACATACATCAATAGAGCATATCATAAATTAATGTTATGTTTTTATCCTCAGTATTTTAAAATATTGGTAAAAAAAGTTGATTCTTTTTACTTTTGTTTCACATTATTACATTTAAAACATTCATGTTTACATCATTCCCATTAAACATGAGCATATCATGTTGTGTCTATAACATAAAATTCTCTATATTGATTATTTCCATTCACTGTTACTTGATCTCTGTGTGTGTGTGTGTACATGTGTTTATGTGTGTACTATTGTCAGATCCTTCCTCCCTCTCTCTAGAATACTATTCCATGAGAGCAGAAATCTTGATTTTGATCACAGATAATCTTAGTGTCTACTATTGACTCATACTCACTGCTCAATAAATGCTACTAAATAACTGACTTTTTTTTCATTGCAAAGTTAGTAATTTTAAAATATAAATTTTCAAAGGGATAGTTGTTGAATATTTTAACATTCTTACCTGAAGTATTATTGTGCATAATGTTCAGCATTAATTCAAGTTTCTACTTGGGATTTATATCAAAATGCAATCTTTAGAGGAATTTGAGGAGTAAATGGACTTACAACAATGTCCTAAAATCTAGGTCTGTTCCATTTGACAAAAGGACTTGGGTAATGACAGAAAGTATTTAAAGTAAAAACAGACCATAACAAAAGTGGCAAATCAAGTGAGGAGAGAGAGAGAGAGACAGACTTGGGATAACTACTATTGGGAAAGATTTCAAAAGTATAGACAGGAAGCATTTAAATGGCAAACTTAACTGTGGTCCCATGATTGAATAATGTCAAATTATATAAAAAAAAAACCATTTTCAAAAAAAGTCAAGAAAGTAGAAAAGAATCCAATTCTTCTGGCCTATATTCAAGTTAAAAAGGCTATCCAAATGCACATGATTGGAATGGACTTTTCACCTGCATATTTGGGCATATGTTCAAATAGCTTTTGTTCAACTCTCAGGAAAATAATTTTATAGTTACACACAGGAATTTATGGATTTTCCATACTCAAATGACTTTTAATAGCATTTTTAGTATCTTTGAGAAATAAGAGCTGGATGACTAAAACAATAACTTCTTTCAAATAATATTTAAGACAGCCTTTTTCATTTCATTTCTCCCATTGCCTTCATAACTAAACTATTTTAAATGTTGATTTCCAGTTTTTAAAAAATTAGGTGCAAATGTGTTCTCTGAAGAAATTGAAGTAAGATTGCTTTCAGCAGCAAGTTCAAACTGCCTACTTCTTCTTGTAATGACTCAGTATCTACTTGGAGAAGTTTGGCACTGTAATAACGTCAGGATGTCCTTGGACTTGGGGATATCATGACCACCATACTTCTGTATCTAAATGATGTAGCTATGAATCCTAATCGTTAGAGAAGAATTTGCATTGTCAGACATTTTGTTGTTATGAACAATTTTTAAGTTATGCATTTCACACATATGTGTAAATCATACACTTTGGAACAGAGAAATTTTATTTTAATCCACAATGAGATACTTATTAGTATTGTTTGCTACCAGACCTCTTAAGCTTCCGTTTCCCTATATAATTTGGATCCTAACTATTTTACAAAGCAATTATATTAATACCATAAAGCATTAAAAATGTTTGAAGAGTTCTAGCACATATTAATTACACAATTAATAATTGTGGGGAAGTATAGCTCTTGGATCCAAGCTGGAGATTGCATGCATTAAGCAAAATATTTTCTGTCTTCCAAGGTAATGTGCCACATATTCTCAACCTAACCAAGATGATGGTGGGACCCAACTAGGACTCATTTATTTCCTTAACACCTAGCGCAGTGCCTCCAAGAGGTCAACTTAATCGTTATTGTACACCACTTTGGATCACATTCATTTTAAATGATGACTAGGAAAAGTAAAGTATTTTATTCATTTTTTGAATTTCATATTGCAACAAAAAAAATTGACTAAAAAGTCAAGAGGTACACAGTTTTACTTAACTTCATTTCCAACTTTTTGTAAGACATTGAAAGTACCACATCCCCAGTGGTTAGCGGGGAGTCTGGATTGTCAACACTGACCATCCTGCTCAGCTCCAGGGAGAGACAGTTTGGACTGGCTCTGCCTCAGCCCTATCTACCAGAAAGTCCAGCGCACACACACACACACACACACACACACACACACACACACACACACACACCTACAGTGAAATGTGTTTGTTCATCGATGCTTTTGTTTGCCTCCTCCTGCCTGCAAAATTGTTCTGCTATGTATAGATTGTTGGAATCTTGCTATTCTTTAGACAACATGCTGCTCAGTTTATGAATGGACAATAAAATCTAATCAGATCTCTAAAATTTAGTTTGTTGAAATTTAGCTCTTCAATAGCGGCAAATCCTTGATAGTGATCTCCCCAGTAAGAAATGTTGAGAATAGCACCATTTTGTAATAGTCTCACCAACTCCTAGTCATACTCTTATCAGAAGTAGTCAGCCCATGAAAACTGATGGACTTTCTACAAAGTCCTAAAGCAAAAAAACAGAAATGGTTTCACATATCACAGGAAGTGAAGGTGCTATTGCTAAGTAGAGTCTCGGTTCCAAGGTTGAATCCTGATGTATAGAATAAACCTGACATCTAAAATATAGTTAATAACATTAGATTACACACCTATGTTAGTTTCTTATTTGACACTTATTTAGCATGGTTAAACAAAATAGTGAAAAGAGAGTAAATAATGAATATATGGGATTCTCTATACCATCTTTACAACTTTTCTGTAAATTAATATTGTTCCAAAATAAAAAGCCTCAGAAGTTAACTTGAAAATAAAAGCATAAAATATAATTACAAATAAATAAGCTAACTTAAACACAGCTGATTAAGATTTCATCTATTTTTATTTTAACCACAATTTTTAAAAACTTAATGAATGAAGCTGAAGGTTTTCTAACATACCACTGACATTTTGAGTTTGTGGCTAATTTTTTTTAAAAAAGAAGTACCTACATTTGTTTTATCCAAAGCTCGTTGCAGCTTTACAGAAATTATAAATTTGTATTAAATTAGGAACTGAAAAGCTGAATGCATGAGTGTTCTCAAAGTTGCCTCGGCTGCTCTTTGGAGATCCATAAACATGGACAGACCTTTAAAAGCATTTAAAATTTATCATGTGAACAGTCTACCACACTGCATCCTATTATTCTAAAGAAAACGTCTTATAGAATCTGATTACAAAACAATACTGTTCACACTGCTAGTAGTTACAACTATCTAAAGAGCTCTTAACTACTTCCAGTGTGTTCTACTACATACTCACTCTTACTGCCTGAAAAGATAAAAGGCCTTTTGCCTATGTTGATGGGAATGATAGAATTTAATAGCAATATTTTTTTTAGATTTTTAAATGTTAACCTAAGCCAAGAAGACAATGATAAAAGTAAGAAAATTATTTATTCCTTTTTATAAGGTCCTTACTTTTGTTCTGTATGTTACCTGAACCATGAAAATATCTGGCTTTATAGATGTTTCTGTGTTGATTTTGACTGCTTCACTTGAAATAAGAATTGTTTGAAACAACTTCAAAGCATGAATAAAATGTGTTTCAGTTTTGAGGTCTGTGTTGGTGACTCAAATGGAAAGGTTTGATTAGCACACTGGGTTCTGGACTTCTTGTTCAGTGATCTTTCTTTTACAGCTTAGAAGAGAACTCAAAGAAATAGTCACAGAAGTACAAGAAATCTTAAAGAACAGGGAAGTGCATTGGGGGTCCTTTATCAAAAGAAAGAGACAGTTATTATTTTTGTCACCTCAAGGGATTCTAGCAAATTCTTTGCTAGTTCACATGTATTCACCATTGTTTCTTCGTGTTGGGTTTTCTGCAACCACTGCATGTCCCATTGGTGACATTCTGGGCAAGCTGACAAGGTTGTGAAATCAAAGCTCATTCCTGTTGCTAAAATTTACAATTAAAACAGAATATTCACAAAGAACATGTGCAATAAAAAAGTTTCATCACGTAAGACTTACAAACTCTAGGAAGACTGATTTATCCATTATGGAAGCCATAAGTGGAAAGTTTAGAGAGAGGAGGAGAGGAAAGGAGGATGGATAGAGTGAGCAGACAGACAAAGAAACAAAGGGGGGATGAACATATTGAGAAGAATACAGGCACTTGTATTTGGGGTTCAGAAACCTACAAGTATTAAAAATATGGGTTACCCCCTCCTAGAATATAACTATGCAAGCCACTCTACTCCTTTATTTTACAGAAGTATGTTTAGCCTTTTGGAAGAAAGCACTGTAGCCTTCACCTTACTGAAGGTCCCAAGTGATACTGTAAACCTAGAATCACCCATAATGATCAACATGTACATGATGTATCAGAAACCAATGGTCCTTAGAGGTCAAGTTGCCTATGTTCTGTTAATGCATGCAAAGAGAATTGAACAAATCTCATCCCAAAATTTGTTATTTTCTCAGCAATGGCTGGCTGTAACAGAAAGTCAAAAAATCCAGGAGTGCTTAGTCTACAAAGTTTGGTGCCTTGACTGGTCTTCAGTGTATTCTGAAATACCAAAGAAGTAGGTTCCAATGCCAGAGAAGGAATAAATGTACTAGCAAGAAAATGAGCCAACAAACAGACAGACAGTGAGAAAAGTTATTCCTTTTTCCATTTTCTTATATAGTCTTTCATCAGAAGGTATGGCTCAGACTAAAGGTGTGTCTTCCAGCCTCTACATCCTGATCCAAAGTATGTGTCCTTCAGCCTTGATATGTGGATTAATGGCATTAATGAGTCTTCCTGTCTCAAGGTTATAGGCTAGAATGGATTCAGTCACTTCAAAACAAAAAATAATCCCATAGATGTGCCTTCCATTTCTGAATTGTAGTTAATTCCAGATATAGTTAAGTTGGCAACCAAGAACAACCATCACACCTAGCAATACCAGAAGCTTTGTTGGTAAAATCACACTGACATGAGATGAACAAAGACAAGAATAATGAACATGCCAAAGTGGAAAGGGAAGAGCCCACAATGGCTCAGCCCTACACAGAGAACTACAGGCAGCTGGAGATGCTGGGAGCAGGAGAAATATTCTCCTCCAGGGAAGAGCACATGAACTTGAACTGTTTATTCAGTACCAAATTGTTAGCATGGAAAACACACATACAAGTAATATTATATGGGCTGAGTCATTTATTTACCATTATATATGTATACACATAGACAAGTATGTGAACAATAAAAATTAATAAAAAGGATATCATGAATTTGGATGTAAGCTTGGAAGGTATGTGGGTGAATTTGTAGAGAGGAAAGTGAGAGGATAGATGTTCTAATTATATAATAAATTCAAAATTAAAATGTAAAAAGATTAGAATTAAAATAAAACAAATGAACAATTACAAATCAAGACTGAAACCAAACCAAGCACACACGTTCTATTTCTATGAGGGAAGTGCACATTAGGACTCCTTTAAGCCTCCATGATGCCCTAGATCCAAAGTCAATCATCAGCAATAGAAATGATAATTAATATTTGCATAAAGGTGGGACAAGAGGATTAAACACTGATGAGAGAGTGAGTTTAGAAAACAAACTTTTGAAAGAAGTCAAAACCAATAAACAAACAAAAGAAAATAACCTACACTGCTACTCAATTTCAGCACTGATGTGTGACACTATGCCTGTGGAAACATTAACATCTAATTTTCTTAACATAAGAGAATGATAACTGAAGGGGTGATTGTTCTGAAAACCCTCTCAGTGAGTTTAAGAAATGGGCAAATCTGAAACAGCAATGATTTGCTGTTTGTCATACATTTGGCCACAGACTGTCTACCACATTTGTATAGGCTGTATTGCCTCATGCATTGTTGTACTCAAATGAAAAAAAAAATGCTTGTAAATCCCTTTTCATACAGTTTACCACACAATAAAGCTTAACAAATCAGGATGATTATTTGATCATTAGTTTTCCATGTACTTCCCTCTGATGTATTTGAAAGCACATCTTCATGATGTCATAAGTAGAAACATTTGCACCTTCAGAAGTTGGTCAGCTTTCTGGAGAAGCTAGCAGACACCAAACGTAAATCATACCATTTAGTAAGGGAATAAAAAGAATAAAAAAAGATTTCACAACTTGGCTTTTCTGATTCACTTCAGTGTTTAACAATCCTGTCAGAAAATTCCTCAATTATCTTAACCTAAATACCGCATGTTGTAGTCTGTTTCCTTGTGTTTTGGCTTCAGTGGAGACAAAGAACAGATGGTCACTCTCCTTTGCATAATACTAATAATAATGTTTTATGGGTTCAAAGATCCAGTAAATCTTGTCAGGGTTATTTTTTTCATTACAACAAAAATATCTACTTTATTCAGCACCACCAGTAACACCATGTTTCAAAATAGCTTGAATATGAGTGAAAACATAGTTATCATTAATAATAGTCACAAAATATCCTCAAATTTGCCTATGGCAAGCCAACATATGTATATACTATGTACGAGAAAAGTAGCAAAGAATTTCTTTTGAAGATTGTTTTGGAGAGATCTCTAGGAACTAAATATATAATAAGGTTGAAATAACTTTTTTTGTTAATGTGTATTTCCTAGAAGTTTTATAGGTGTAATTTTGTGTTAAATACCTTTAACCAACTGAGAAACATAAAACTTAGATATACAAATGAGCTATAATGTTCAAATTAAGTCAAACATATCTACTCCTTCAAACATTTATGTTTTATTTTAAATCTTTTCTTTTAGCTTTTTGAAATATACAGCAAATTATTTTAATTTGATAATAAAGTTGTTCTTCAGTTCATGTAGGTGGTAACCAAATCTGTAGATACTCAGGACTCTTATATAAAACATCTTAGTTGAATATCTTATAAACATTTTCTGTCACTGTTGAAACATTTTCACAAGTCTGAACAAATAGATTCACAGTCCAGAGCATCATATATTCTTCAAACTTCTGTTTCTACTCATTTTTGTACATTCATATTTACCAAGCTTTTCTTGTAAAATAATATGGTCTTATGGCTCAATGCTGTAGTTCACCAATAAAGTAAAATTTTAATTTACTTAAGAAGCAGGAGGTTATGAAAATTTAAAAGACAGATGCATCTTTTCCATCTAATTGGATGTGTCTACCTTTTATTTGTGAGTAATTTCAGAGCCCAGAGCACTGCCATGTTCATATTTGTGCTTATAGAACATGCTACCTTTTCTAGTTCCTTTCAATGTTGTTGTTTGAACTATTCTTTGGTAATAGAATATAAAAGCAGAGCTTTCATTCATGATTATCTATATATCCAGTTTTATTCCAATTTAAATAAAATTATTTTGGAGACTGTTCTTCAAAATCCTTGATCATATGAGATTTTATTCAACATTTCATGGCTTTTACATCTCTCTTTCAATATACATATTATAATTATCCTATGGAATTAGTGCTCATGTTTTTAAAATTATTTTGATAGTAATTGTTAAAAGATGCATAAGCAATCATCACCTAGCACATGTAAAAACTGGATACTAGAATATGGATTGGAAAACTTTAATGTAATCAATTACAATTTCTGATAGCTAGTTAAAAATAATGTGTTGTGGATCTATGACATGGCCTATAGAAACTGTAGCTCTTAGACTGGGAATGAGACTCAGGGGTTAAGTCACCTGGCATACAAGCACAAGGACTGTCAAGGTTGGCAAAAGAAAGTGGACACTCATATTTATATAACCAAATTATGAAAGATGAGTTCTTGTTCATGGAAGCTAACTTTATTCATAGAACTGATTCTAAAAAGGATGAGAAACAAGGCACTCCAGGAATTTGCTCTATAATTAGTTTGATCATCAATAGATATCTAGAATGTACAGTAATGCAAAGCTGATACAGTGGGAGGCTTCTCCAATTCTGATTTGTTAGGACAGAAGAAAAAGCAACTGCTGCCTATTGATATAAAGAGATAGTTTCCTTGTTTTGTCAACTTTTGAACAAGGTGTCTGAATTTACAAAACTTATGTGGACTCTTGCCCACTAACAAACTTTTTTTTTTTTTACTTTATTTATTTATTTGCCTTGGTGTTTTGCCTGGAACTGGAACTACAGACAGTTGTTAGCTGCCATGTGGGTGCTGGGAATCGAACCCGGGTCCTCTGGAAGAGCAGAGAGTGCTCTTAACCGCTGAGCCATCTCTCCAGCCCCCCACTAACAAACTTTTAAAAGGCACCAGAAAAGAGTTTATGTAATGTAGATTAGCCAAAACTTCTCTGAGTGGATGAGTTCCATAAAGGATTTGATACACAAAATGTTTCTGTTTCTTTAAACTCAAATATTTCTGGGAAAGTGCTCAATGTTTTAGCCTGGAGATCTAATGTTCTAGTTCATTTAAACTCACTGAAATATCTCTTTTTCTCAATATCAGTTATTAAATTCTAAAACTTCACAAGGATTTCTCTCATTTATGGCCACCTGAATATTTCAATGTCATTTAACAAAAAATAAAGAATGTGCAGAAGGTTTAAGTAAACGTGTTTAAAGGGCATTAAGAACATGGATTGCCACCCCCCTCCATTTGATAACATGAATAAAGCTTTCAAAAGCCATGTCCTCAGAACCACCAGTGGCTTTGTTTGTCTTTTACACAGAAAAAGATTTTACTGGTCGCTCCAGAGAATGATTTGACAAATAAAACTCTGGATTTGAACCGTATTACATGGTATATTAGGCAGAAAGAGCTAAGAGCAGAAGGCAATCATTGGATGCGGAATCCATGAAGCAAATTTACTAGAAATGTTAGTAAATTTATTGGATCATTGCCTTTGGAATTCCATATAAACCATGTAGCCATTTTTTTAGAAAAAGTGCACATCTGCCTTTTGCAGTGTCAAAGAATGATAACAATGCTTATAAAAACTACTTTTGTTGAGGATGCTCTGAATTTGGTTGAGCTTTCTTTTTTAGATCCAGACAAATATGATTCAATCCTTATTCAAATATAGGACACGGCTATAGCTTTTCAAAACCAATAAAAGAAAATTGCTTTTGGAAAGCCAATGGAAAACACACCTCCCCTTGGTGTCCTAGTATGTGGCTACTACAGATTACCTTCTCATGCACAATTTCAGAAGATTGCCAAGCAAAAGTATTTGTTGCCAAGGCCAATGGCCCAATGACAGAAAGCTGCTGCCATCTACAGGAACTGTGAAACATTATCCAAAATATTTAAACCTTTTTTTCCCCCTGAATTTAAAGAACCTTATGGTAGCACATTTGATGTGAAACAATGTTCCCTAAAGTGAGAGCTCCTTGTTTATCAGAAACTTCCAAGTTACCTCTGAGATTTCTGCTTATCAGAGAAATTTTGTCTTCTATGCTGAATTACATTTATTTGCCTTTTAAAAATACAATAATGCGGAGTAAATTTTTTGATAAATTAGTTTTCTTATATCAAAATGATCACTTATATAAAGTGATAAACAGTTTAACACAACAAACAGGATATCTCTGATTTTATTACCTATACTTTCACAGCAGTTTTATCTGCTGTCTAAGGGTTTTATTCCTACTTGTGATCATTCAGTAAGCTGTGAAGGCCACACGGAAGAGCATGAGGCCCACTTAGGAATTTTAGCTCTATATCTTCACAGTTGTATGACTTTGAGCAAAGGATTTGTCATCACTTTGCTCACTTTCATTTTTTATTTAAATGGAAAGAACAAATACACCACATCTCTATGGTGAGGCTTAAGCCAGGACATACAAGAAGGCAGCTGATAAGAGTAAGCTGCATTTTTCACTAAATTAGTTTCAATGCCAATAGATGTCATTAATATAAAAGTGTGATTATCAAGTGCAAACTATTAAATGACATCTCATCATTTCTGAGTATATATACATTTATCTGCATGTCTCCATGTGTTTGAACGTATGTGAACATAGGCAAGTACCATATGTGAACATGCTAGAAAAAATCAAGGTATTCATACTAGTAATTCTCAAGCCTGGTTGAGCATTGTAATCACCTCAAGAGTCTTAAAAATTGTGGTGTTGAATGTTTACTCCAAGAGATTATGATGGTAACAGGCTGGAGCTTTATTTCTTCAAGGATCCCTAGACTAGCCTAAAGTCTGACCAAACTTCATAACTAGTGTTAGATATTTAATTGCAAGTTTTCATTTCCTATATGAATCTTGCAGCTACAATCATGTGTTAAAATTTGTTGTGATTTTTGACTGTATGATATCCTTCACTATGTCACTGTGGTCCACTTTAATACTTCAAAGTGTATACTTAGAAAATAAAACATTTTCTAGACCTCAATAAGTTTACCAATGAAATAAAAAAAGACATAAATATTTATTTTTTTCTATTAGCAACAATACCAGCAATGATTCTATAATTAAAAGTATAGCAAGAATTTTCACTCATATTGTAATTAAAAAAAAAACTGAGAAATATCTGTGCGCCTGACTCTTTAGCCTAATGAAGTTCTAATTAACACCTGTGCAAAACATATGTGCTATGTTTTGATAATACATATCTATAAGGATATGGAGATTTATATGATAAATCTATATTTGTACACCAAGGCCATGTCACCACAATGTATAGATACAATAGCTAATCAAAGACATGCCTTTTTAATACTTAAATATTAAAAATAATCTTTTTATTTCTTTATCTGTTTTATAATCTGTAGCATATCTTATAAAACAATCACACAAGCATGAGATTATGATACTCCTTTCTTGGTCCCCAAAATAAATTCTTTGCTCTTATCCAACTTTCCAATTTTGCAGGTTCATGCCTTGAAAGAATATTTCTTAAACACATTGGATGATGAACCAAATAGTCTTCAGTGATATGTCAAACAATTATAAATGAATAAAAAGTATTTTATTAAAGAAAAGATGGAAACTTTCTGATAATTCAAAAAGAGAGAGATTACATGAAGGCTTCCAGGTAGATATACAGGACTAAATTGAATTCTAAAGAATGAATTGAATTCAGATAAATGTTTAATGGGTAAGAATGGAATTCCAGGCACAAGGCAATTATTAGTGAGGAGACATAGATGGAAAACAAGAAACTGAGGTTCTGCAGCCAGAAGCCAAAAGAAGATAAGTGCATGTAAGAAAAAGCAATCTTGAAAGAAGACAAAGGATCCAGAAAAATAGGTGATTCTATAAATAAGGATATTTGAGCTAATAGACAACAATGCATAAAATTGATTGATATGCTAATGAGATAGAAACTGCAGTGAGGAAGAAGTAAGATAATATATTATATAAATAGAGGCCATCCAAATGAGAGAGGAGTATGAGAGGACAGGAAATCCAGTGGACAGCTTCTGGGAAGATAAAGAAGAAAAAAATAATTAAACCCAAACATAGGAAAATAGGCCCCCATCTCAGCATGAAATGTTTGAATGCCTGAGGCATCGGAATTATCAGGAGGTAGTTAACTTTAGCAGACACCTTTAAAATGCTACACTGAAAATCAAGAGCAAAATTAGATTCAAATCTGGGCACTAATTACAGATTCTGTTATAAAATCAGATAAACAGGGACCCATGTGTAAAGGTGAGATAAAGGTTCTGAAAAGTCTATGAGAAACGGAATTAAGAAAATGAAATAATTTTTTAGAAGGGCCCAAATCCAGGCATACTTTAATTAGAAAATTATAAATTCTGATAATTTAAAGTGAGAGTATGTAATAGATCCTGTCAATTGTTACATGTAGATCAAAGGTAGGAAGGCCCTAAAATAATTAATAGACGGGGTTGGAGAGATGGCTCAGTGGTTAAGAGCACCGTCTGCTCTTCCAGAGGACCCAGGTTCGATTCCCAGCACCCACATGGCAGCTAACAACTGTCTGTAGTTCCAGTTCCAGGCAAACACCAAGGCAAATAAATAAATAAATAAATAAATAAATAAATAAATAAATAAATAAAGTTTTAAAAAACCAACAAAAATGGACATTTAAAAAATAATAATAATAATTAATAGCCTATTAACATCCTTCAGAAAAAGAACTGTGGCGGACAGGGTAAAGTCTCTTGCAAGATGTCCACCTCTGATTCCTTGAAACTTGTGAAATATGAGAAAACAGACTTCACTGATGTGATTAAATATGTGAATTGGACCCTTACAAGTAAAAGAGTAGAAAGGAAAACTGAAAGAAGGTGATCAGATGCTGCCAGTGATGCTTCTGGCTGGGCTACAGGTAACAAACAGCCAGAAAGGTAAAGAACCGGCTTCTTGTCTGGAACTACCAAAAAAAATCAGTCTACTCTGGCTGTAGCCCAGGGAGATCCATTTGAGACTTGTAACCACCAGGACTATAAGGGGGAAAAAGTGTGTTGTTTCTAAGCCACAAATTCGAGCTACAGCAGATGCTGAGGCAGGAATCTAACAAAGCGGTTCAGGAAAGGAATAAAACTAGTTATCACTTTTCGATTGAATACTTACTTGTTCAGCTCTGCATAACCATGAGATCTGGGATGGAATCTCAACTACGTAAGTTCCTTAACTCATGTCTTCATTTTTCTGTCTATCAAATAAAGATAATAGTGTCTACCTCACAGAGGTGTAAAAACTTAAATGAGGTGATCTATGCTGAAAAAGATTAGTATCCCCATTTAGCAAGGACTCAGCAAGTATACATTATTCTTATTATGTTTTGTGCTAAAGCTTTTTCCATGGAGGTAAGAAATGAAAGACGTAGAAAAATTTGAGGCCCACTTAGTTATCTCAAGGTCACATGACTACTTTGAACTGATTCAATACACAATCCAGTTTGCTTGGCCCTGAAAATATTTTATTAACATTGCATTCTTTTTGGCAGACTGCTGCCCTTCACTTAAGTAATAGCATTTGTCCCTAAATAGTCTTCTTTAAAATGACCACATAGATGACACCCTTTCCATCATTTCTTGCAGATAGGTAGATGTGGGTGTGTGTCTAGACCCTGATTCAAGAGATGAGGCTAAAACTGAAATATTCTACTTGTGGTCCAGTCTCCAGAAAAGAAGCTGCTTTGACTCTGCCTTCACCATCTCAAAGGCTAGAACATGAGCAAAGTCCATGTAAGAGACAACAACATCATGACAGAGAAAAAGAGACAACGAAGTAAAAGAAAACCAGACTCCTGGTGACCTCACTGGACAGACATAGGCACTGCCTCCCCCCCCTTCACCCTTCTCCCCACCATCCATGAGAGACAATCTGCACCTGATTTGCCATAGTTAAAGTGATCAACTTCTAGATATACTATTCCTAAAATAATGGGTTTTTTTAAAATGGGAAAGGAAAGAAATATTGGGCAACAACATAGATGCCTAGTCAATTCACTTTGAAATAAGTAAATAATACTCTAAGACCGGAGATTGCCTTTCTGAATTACAGTAACAGAATTAACAATAGTAGTACTTGCAATTGTATTGTGTTTCAGATCCGAGAGGAGCTTTTCACATAGCATTGTTTGGGTAAAACAACACTATTTTTAAGAGAAAGGAACTAGATATATCTCCACTTTTAGATAATAAAGCTGACATATGAGAGTAACTTAATTGCCTAAGAACTTATAAGAAGAATCACAGTTCAGATTTCATCCTAGATTTGTCTAATTCTTCAACCTCAGTTTTTTACTGCTATATATGCTGTCTCCTCTGAAATTACAGCTTAGCACTGTTTGAACTGCTACAGTAATAAGATTCTCTACTTCATATGATTTATATTATATCTAAGTACCCATATTTTTAAGTTTCTATATGGAAACGTATTTTACATACCTCTTCCAATTAAACTTTATGAGTATTGGCTCATTTAAAAAGTGGTAAGTGTAACCTTGAACTGTATATATGATGTGCATAGTCATACATACAAGTGCATAAACATTTTCAAGAAATTAGCAATAGACACTTTTGGCTTGAAGCCTAAGCAAAATGTGAAGAAACAGCTGTGTGGCATTTAGAACCTAGGCTGGTAATCACCACTTGTTCTAAGTAGCCAATATTAAGCAAATTATAGTTTTAAATTGTTATGCATTCTTCAATTAAATTCTTCAGTCAAATAGTTGCTAAAGATTATTTCTGAAAATTGAAAGCTATCTCCTAATTATATGTTTTACATCTTTGAATGAGACTTCCCAAAAACATAGATTGTAGTTTTGCTTAAAGATTACCCAGAAAATTGAATTCCTTTTCCAAAGCATATTATTTACTTTGAATATAAAATATATAGTTGGGCAAGAGTCATTACCACTAATCTGAGATTTGATTTCAAGTCCAGAAGTCAGTTCAAAAAGGGACAGCAAATCTGGGGGTGAATATGCCATTGGCATTTAGAAGACTACTTAAGAACACAAATTTCTTCGTTAAAACTGTATCACCTTACATCTGAATGAGCTACAAACTGAGTACTAGATTTAGGAGACTCAAATCTACATTCAGAGAAAAAGCTACTGAAATATAGATAATCAATATTTATAATAAAGACATCTTTTGATATGTTGAGTAGTTCATCTGTCATTAAGCATATATATATTGCACATTTGCTATATTCTCAGTACAGAGGTAGGTATGTTTATCTTTGCATCTCTTCATGCAAAGTGCTTTCTACTTATGGAGAAAGTATCAAGTTTAAGTTGATAGCAGTGAACATCATATACCTGGAATCAGTCTGTAGCATATATAGCCATTCATTTATTAAAGCTTACGAAAATCATATAAACTGGAAACTTTTGAACCTCTGTTTTATATGTCAAGAAGGTGAGTCATCAAAGGATCAAAGGCTAAGAGATGTGCATGAAGGCAGATGGCTTGTGGGTGGCTGAGCTCAGTCCAACCACAAAAGATGCAACATTATCTCCACAGCATGCTCCCACATTACAAAGCCTCCTGTGTCTTATCATTTTTATGAAACCACTGGGGAAAAAAATCAGCAAAGAGAATGTACAAATATTTCTATGCAAGAATAAAATTCTTATTTCCAGAACTTCAAATGTGAAGAATAAGTAAATACTAAGAAACAGAGCAATATTGTAATGAGCTGGTTGTTTTTAAGTATGTTATGTGCCAGTTTCCATGTTGACAGTTTGGTATGCAATTCTTCATTTATTCATCATTAAATAGCTAAAATGGGAGTTGTATCCCTGTGTCACAGATAGCAAGTCTGTTCTAGGATTAGTAACCTTACTTGGGCTATACCAATGAGTTCATGATGGGACCAAAATTCTAGCCTAGGCATGTCAGTCCATAGTCCTCACTAAGAATCACTACATAATATTGTACCTTACCCAACCTAGCTGACAGGGGAAAATGATACCTTGCCATCTCACCCCTCAGTTAGTTTAACTCTCATCCAAAATCATCCTCAAAGCAAAAACTACCAAAAGAACTTGGTTCTCAAGGAGCTTTTGTAGTGAACACTATATGGTACAGTGGTGACTACTGAAATATAGATAATTGAATAGAACAGGATATCCTCTACTCTTTCCTGCCTGTACAAGTTTTTGCAAGGAAAGTGAGCCTTGACTATACTACTCCTCACGTTTTCCTTTCAAATGCTCACATAAAATGAAAGAAGATGCCCAAACTGCGTTTACTACAGATTTTTACCTTTACTCATCTTGTTCCTGTTTGAGAAACAAATTGACTATAAAGATCAAAGGCTTAAAATAATAATAAAATTTTATAATAAATAGTTTTAAAATTAAGGATTTAAAATGGTTTTACCCATTTATTTACTAATACCTCCATGTAGCTGCTACATGTTACCTATTTTTCTATGGTAAAGTGCACATTGCTTAACAAAAGTACATCATCACACAGCTCTGATGTTACTGTGGAGTTAATTTTTTTATCAAGGCATCAAAAATAAATGTTAATTATAGCTATTGTAGGTTTATGATGAATGATAAAAGATACAGATTATTATAGTGATATAAAAGGTGCTATGATAGCAGCATATGTTAGAAGTTTCACTGAAGCAAAAGATAATGAGTAAATGGAAACTACTTAGAAAGAAAACATGCAACACTGAGAAAATTTCTAGTGCTTGATGTTAGTTTTACTTTGAAGAACACAGCATGATAATATTGGTTCAACACATGTTATTTTAAAATTTTAAAGAGCAGGATGCCAAGACCATCAACAATGTAGGGTTGTATCTTACTGCTTTTGACTTAGTTATGTTACATGTAAGATGATGTTTATAAAGAATAGCTCTTCCTACATTTTAATTTGTAAAATTTTAAACTGGCTTCCTTACCATAGGTATTCCTTGTTAGAGAGCAAGTATTTTCTCCTAAAAATAATTATCTCAATATTTTAGAACATAGCAGTTAGTTTTAAAGTACGTTGACACTGACTTACATAGAAAATTACATAAACCATTATCTAATGAGTTCTTACATAATATTAAGGGTAACCAACTGTAATGTGGCAGAACTAGCCTCTGGTCCATAGAATATAAAATATATTCACAACATTTCAATCTATAGTTAGCACATAAACTAATCCCATCAAACTGAAATTGGTAATCAATTCCCAGGATGTCCTGGCATGTTGGACAAGCAGTAGTTCATTACACACTGATCATAAGGCAACACTAATACACTTTGAAGCAATCACAAGCAAAGATCTGTGGACAACCTGACTAGCAACCGAAGGAAGAGGTTAAGAATGAACTACTTCCCCATTTCTTTTATGCTCAGAGCTATAGTTCAGCTTGTAAAAAAAATGAACCAATGAAAACTGTATCTACTAAGTGTTGTTAAAGTCTAATATCTTTGTATTCTGCTTGGACACTGACATCAAGAACAAATATTATTATTATTCATGATGACAATATAGGCAAAACTATCTGTACTTGTTCAAAAAGAGTGGATGGCAAGAGGGAAGGAGGGGAGAGGGGAAGACAGAGAAAAGAGGGAAGCAGAGAAAGGGGCAGAGGTGACATGGTTACAGGGAAGACCCCTCTATTGAACTTAGACATCTTGAATTCTAATATTATACTTTGTGTGACCATCAGCACTTAATTCCTTTTGCCACAAGTACTGTAATGTAATACTTCTGCGGTTTTTAAGATAACTACTATTTATCATAGATCCCTAAAATTCTAATCATGGTATTTTTTAATATATCCATAAGACTTGTCAAAGAGTAAATCTTAATGATTTGTTTTCCTATGTAAGGTATAGGAAACGAGCAGCAAACACACCAAGTCTACAAAATAATATTAGTGATAAGCCAGGCGAGAATCTGCAATTACTTCCAAGGTTTGCATATGTAAAGGGAAAAAATTTAAATGGATTTTCATCGAGAACAAATAACGTATGCCAAATGCTTAAGTATTTTTAAGATGGATTGTAGAATCTTCAACTCAACTGATTGTTAACACAGTAAATAAACGGTTCTAGAATTGGAAAAAAAAAAGTAGAAAGAATGAAAGTTAAAGAGAAGAAGAGAAAATAAGAGAAAAGAAGAAAGGAAGGAGAAAATCAAAGTCAAAATTCAAGATGCTGTGTGTGTGTGTGTGTACAGAGAGAGAGAAAGAGAGAGGGAGGGAGGGAGAGGGGGAGAGAGAGAGAGAGAATCTGTAGATGCAAGTAGCTGTGAAAGCTAGTGACATTGAATCCCCTGGAGTTGGAGTTATAGGTTGTTGTAAACCACCCAGTATAGATGCTGAAGATGCTACTTGGGTTCTCTGCAAGAACACTATGTGCTCCTAATATCCTACTGATCTTTCCAGCGCTCTAAGTTATTTCTCAAAAAAATAAACCACTAACTCCTAGCATAATTCCTGTCTCTTATAAATTGATTAAAGGATCTAAGGCCACTATAAAAACAAAAACAAATTTAAAAACACTGAGATCTAAGCTTTCACCCTTGGGGTTTGGGCAACAGCCACAGCAAATGAGAACAAAATATGTTTGCACATAGAACCTCTCTCTACATTGGGTGTGGACCTGCAGGGAGATGATGAAGAGGGTTTATATCAATTTTTAGTAACAAGAAGCCTGTTCTATCTGAATGACCTCCAAACCTTGAGAATCCTCTTTTTATGGCACAGACATGCCAAACAAAGGTTATTAATGAACCTTTTACTTTTTCTAATGGTATCATATTTCTTTACTACTATATAATTCTACTATACTTTACTTTCATCCACATCATTTTTCATTGGAAGACATGTCTAACATTTTAGCATTTAGTTCCCCTGTCAAGAACCTGTCATATAGAACATGATTTATGGCTTTAAACCAAAAGAACAAAGATATATCACTTTTGCAGATAATGGGCTTTGCAGTGAACAGTTTTCACATACAACAATGACTTGTGTATTAGAAAGATAGTTCAAAAAATAATACTCATCTTCCTTTCCAAACTATATTAGCCTAAATGATGTGGTCTACACTGCAATATCAAATAATTTCCCTGGGGTCACTGGCTTTACACACAAGGCTATCAACTTCTGGTATTAATTTGAAAGCACTTCAAAGCATTTCTTCATACAATGACTCAGGAATTCAAATATCTCGATTCATTGTTATTAGTGTCTCCTGGAGATAGAGTTAGAAGGGCAAATGATGATGACAAAACATATCATTCTTCTACTCACAGTCCTCCTTATGTGGATTATTACGGATATCAATCCATCAGTCCTTTAAAAAGCAGAAAATCAGAACCATTAGCCATTTGGGGAGGTCTCATTTAGTAACCATTTACCATATTTCATCATTGACATGCACACTTCAAAGTCAACAGCACTTTGAAATCCATGTTTGACTAGGATTGTGCTAACTGTACATTTATATATGTTTCAATATGGGAAACCATTGACTCCATCTACATTTTCAAGATAAAGCCCTACATTTTTCTTCCATGGAACTTCTTTTCCTTGCTGTTCTATCAGCTAAAAACTTTCTCTCCTTTACTACACATACTTTTCTGTGTCTGTTGTTGCCTGGAAACATTATCCTGCTCCCATTTGTCTATTCTGCTTTAGCCTTGGGGCTGGTCCAAGGCATTGCAAACCATCAGAGAACTAGTTAAAATGCAGGAACTGAAAAGACAAAAATGGATATAATAACCAACACTCAGTTTCCCACTGTTACTATTCAACCCAATGCTGGTTATGTAGACAAGAGATTTCCAATCAAAAGGGAAGGGAAAGGAAGGAGCAGTAAGGGAGCGAAGGTTAGGTGAAAGGAAAAATTGTAAAGGAAGGAAAGAAAAATGGGAAGGGAAGGAAAGGAAAGGAAATAGCTTGACATTTGTTAAAGAAAAAAAGAATTATTTATAACCAAGATAAACTAAGAGTTTTATGATTGTCTCTGCAGAGAGGTAGTCTTTCAAATGATCCCTCTGTTCCAAGTGTGCAAGGAATCACTGACACTAAAGAAATCATTTTTCTGCGAATACCAGATTCCATTGTTAGAACAATAATGAAAGATATATCTGGCCAATCACTCAGGTATTCACTCCTAAGTAAGACCTTGGAACAGTGGCATGGATTCTAGAGAGCTGAAAGAAACCTCAAAAATCTGGAAATCACCTAATGTCTAGCTTCAATCCACTGAAATTGAAATGTGGCATTAAACTCAAAATACAAGACGTTTCACAGAGAATAAAGTTACAGTATGCACATGTATCTTATGAATATATTCAAATGCTGTGACTAGTTATGGGTCTAATGGGCTTAGGGTGTCTCTGTACCCAAATTACAGTAGACAAGGTAATGCAAGACAGTAGGACCATTAAAACAAATTAAATAACACCTGTGATCATGTGGTGGTTCATTTAACTAACAAAAATTAGATTATAGATTAAATATTTTACAGTAAATAAAATGTATCACTGCTCATTGTGCTTAAAAAAATATTTCAATGAAAAATATAGTCATGCCCGTTGGAAAGTAGAAATAAGCCAGACATGGTGATGGTGGTTCATGCCTTTAAGCCAGCACTCAGGAGGCAGAGGCAAGTGGATCTCTGTGAGATTCAAGTCACCCTGGTCTACATAGCGAGCTCCACGACTATGGAGAGAAACACATTTCAAAAGAAAAATCATGTAAATGGTATTTAAATTTTATATGCAGGTTCTTAGAGCTACTTAAACTCATTGTGGTTTTCTTTTGTTTTTAATATTGTAATGTTTTTTGTAATATTTTAACTGTCTAAAGTTGTTACCTTTATTCTTATGGCATTGTTATATTTTGATTTGCTATAAACATTTTAACCATCAACAAATGTTTTAAGTGGTGGATGAAGAAAGATATTCCAGTGAACAAATACCAACTTAAATGTTTGGGAAATATAATTAAACATTGAACTGAGAAAGGGTAAGTGGCAAATACTTACAGTATGTTTCATATTTGTAAATAGAATAGCTTGCTTGTTTCTATTTGTGAATGAAAGCATAAGAGAAATGCATAACTAGTGGGAACAATGATTTGAGTTAGTGACATAAAACACAGTTAATCAGTGAGAAGTAGGACTATGTATTTTACCTCCTGCTCGGTGTTCCTTGGACTTCTCATTAAATGTTTCTTCTATAATCCATCTGAGAACCACAATGTACATTCTTTGCTCCACTTAAACTGGAAGATACTGCTGCCTGCCAGAAACGTTTTTGTTGACACAAATTTAACAGAGCAAGTAATAGTATGCCTCTTTATCAACCCTGAGTGGAGTAGCTGTACCCACTAAAAATGAGCACACCTTACAATGAAAGATACTTCCAGCTGTGCAGACATCAGCTGGACACATGCTACATAAATGACATTATTCTCCCTGAGGAGTTGTAATTTTAGTGTCATTAACTTCAATGCTGAATCAAAGTTAAGACAAGATCAGAAAAGCAACTCAAACAGACACATAATCACCACAGAAATAGAAGCAGTAATTAAAAGTCCCCAAACAAACAAAGAAAAAATTTAGAGCCAGGAGAACATATGACCAAATTCTATGAGTCTTTCAAAAAAGAGTTAAGGCCAATACTCCTCAAATTACAACATAGAGACAGAAGGAACATTGCTCAATTCTTTTTAGGGACCACAATTATCCTGACGCTGAAACCACATAAATACCCAACAAAAAATAGAATTACACAATTCCCCTAATAAATATAATGCAAAAAACTCAACAAAACACTTGCAAACAAAATACAAAAGCACATCAAAAAGATTATTCACCAGAACAGCATGACATCATAGTGTCCACCATAGTGAACCACCTCTGGGTCAGGGAGAAGGTAGGAAAGAAATCAAAGACTTTCTAGACTTTAATGAAAATGAATCCACATCGTACCCAAACTTATAGGACACAATGAAAGCAGTGTTAAGAGGAAAACTCATAGCACTAGATGCCTATATAAAAAAACAAAAGAAAGCTCACCCAAGAGACCTAACAACTCAGCTGTAGGCTTTAGAACAATTAGAAGCAAACTCACCTAGAAGGAGTAGACGGCAGGAAATAATCAAACTTAGGGCTGAAATCAGTACAATAGAAACAAAGAGAACAATACAAAAAAATCAATAAATCAAGAAGTTGGTTCTTTGAGAAAGTCAACAAGATAGACAAACTCTTATCCAAACTAACCAAAAGACAGTGATAGAGAGTATTCAAATTAACAGAATCAGAAATGAAAAGGGGGACATAACAACAGACCTCCAAGAAATCCAGATAATTATCAGGTCATACTTTCAATGCCTATACTCTCCTAAAATAAAAAGAACCTAAAAGAAATGGACATCTTTCCGGTCAAGTACCAATTACCAAAATTAAATAAAGAACAGATTGAAGACCTAAACAGACTTATAACATCAAGGGAAATTGAAGCTGTTATTAAAAGTCTCCCCCTCCCCCCGCAAAAAAAAAAAAAAAAGCCCAGGCCCAGATGGTTTTACTGCAGAATTCTACCAGACATTCAAAGAACTAATATTGATATTCAACAAACTGTTCCATACAGTTGAAACTGAAGGAATGCTGCCAAACTCTTTCAATGAGGCCACAATCACCCTGATACACAAGACACTCAAAGATGCATCTAAGAAAAAGAACTTCAAACCAGTCTCCCTCATGAATGTTTACTCAAAAATATTCAACAAAATCCTCGCGAACTGATTACAACAACATATGAAAAAATTCAAGCATCACGATCAAGTACGCTTCATCCCAGAAATTCAGGGATGGTTCAACATATGAAAAACTACAATTATCAACCATTATATAAACAAATTGAAGAAAAAAAACACATGATCATCTCCTTAGATGCTAAAAAAGCATTTGACAAAGTCCAACACTCCTTTATGATAAAAGTCCTAGGGAGATACAGGGAAATTCCTAATTATAATAAAGGCAGTTTACAAGAAGTCAACAGCCAACATCAAACTTAATAAAGAAAAACTCAAGGCAATCCCACTAAAAGCAGGAACTGGACAAGACTGTCCCCTCTCCCCTTATCTATTCAACATAGTTCTCAAAGTTTTAGCCAAAGCAGTAAGAGAATGAAAGAAGATTACGGTGATACAAATTGGAAAAGAAGAAGTCAAACTATCTCTATTTGCAGATGACATGATTGTATAAGTAAGTGACCCACAAAATTTTACCTGAAACTTCTACAGCTAATAAACACCTTCAGCAATGTAGCAGGATACAAGATTAATTAAAAAAAAAAAAACCAGTAGCCCTCCTATACACTAAAGACAAACAGGCTGAAAAAGAAATAAGGGAATCATGACCCTTTATAATTGCTGCAAATAGCATTAAATATGTTGGTGTAACTATAACCAAAGAAGTAACAGATCTGTTTGATAAAAACTTTAAATCACTGAAGAAAGAAATTGAAGAGGATATCAGAAAATGGAAAGCTCTCCCATGTTCCTGGGTAGGTAGGATCAACATAGTGAAAATGGCAATTCTACCAAAAGCAATCTACAGATTCAGTGCAATTCTCATCAAAATCCCACCACAATTTTTTTTACAGACACTGAAAAAGCAATTCTAAATTTTATTTGGAATAACAGGAAAGCCAGGATTGCCAAAACAATTTTTCTCAACAAAAGAACCTCAGGAGGCATCACCATCTTTGACTTCAAGTTATACTATAGAGCTACAGTATTAAAAACAGCCTGGTACTGGCATAAAAACAGACTTGTGGGTTAGAGGAATTAAATTGAAGATCCAGACATTACCCCCACACACCTATAAATACCTGATCTTTGACAAAGAGGACAAAAATATTCAATGGAAAAAAGATAGTATCTTAAACTTTGTTGGCATACCTGGATGGCAGTATGTAGAAAAATTAAAATGGATCCAAGCCTGTTACCCTGCACAAAACTCAAATCCAAGTGGGTCAAAGACCTCAACATAAACCAAGCCACACTGAACTTGATAGAAAAGAAAGTGGGAAATACCCCCCAAAACATTGGCACAAGTGGCCACTTTCTAATTATAACACCAGTAGCACAGACACTAATAACAACAACCAATAAGTGGGATCTCCTGAAACTGAGAAGTTTCTGTAAAGCAAATGACACAGTCAATAAGACAAACCAACAGCATACAGAATGGGAAAAGATTTTCACCAACCCTACAAGTGACAGTGGACTGATCTCTAAAATATATAGAGAACTCAAGAAACTAGAGCCCCAAACCTGAATAACCCAATCAAAAAATGGGGTTCGGAACTAAAAAGGAAATTCTCAGGAGAATTACAAATGGCTGAAAGGCACTTGAAAAATCCTCAACATCTTTAGCCATCAGAGAAATGTAAATCAAAACAACTTTGAGATAAAACCTTACATTGTCAGAATGGCTAAGATCAAAAACACAAAAAAACACAAATGACAGCCTATGCTAGAGAGAATGCCGATTAAGGGGAACCCTCCTCCATTGTTGATGGGAGTGTAAACATTTTCAGCCACTCTGGAATGCAGTATGGAGGTTTCTCAGAAAACTGGAAATCACTCTCTCCTAGGATCCAGCAATACCACACTATTGTGCATATACCCTAAAGACACACATTCACACCCCAAAAGCATTAGCTCAACTATGTTCATAGCAGTATTATTCGTAACAGCAAGAACCTGGAATCAATCTAGATGTCCCTCAACTGAGGAATGGATTAACGAACTGTAGTACATCTATACAATGTAGTACTACTCAGCAGTAAGAATAAATGATATCCTAAACTTTTAAGGCAAATGGATGGATTTGGAGAATATCCTCCTGAGCGAGGTCTCACAAACCCAGAGGGATAAGCAGGGAATGTGATATATTCACTCATTAGTGAACTTTAAACAGAAACATTCTTTTTTCATTGAAAGATAATGGGTGAATAAAATGATTTAAAACACATACACACAAAACCTTCTGGTTTGACTATAGAAGCAGAAATTTGTGGTGGCGATAGTGCATGCATGGGCATTACCTGTGACTTACTATGCTTTATTTATTTGTGGCTGAGCCTAACCTGGCTTGAAGAGCTTTAGATTTTACTTTTTATGTTTTATGTATTTTAGAGTAAAGAGACGTTTTATCACTGTATGGTACTGTATGGGTTTTTTTTAATCTATACTGAAGGTTTTGTTTTTTATATAAAGTTTGATATTGATTTTCAAAAAGAAAACAAAGTATTAACAATATAGAAATAATGATTATGACTATCCTATGGAAATGTGGGCAAGTAACATTTCTAATTGTATTATATCATCTGTAAACTGGGGAAAATAATGTCTTGTAGAATCCTAGTAAAAAGCATAGAGATTTTACATGGTTAAAAAAAAAAAAAAGGTTATTCACCATGATCTAGTAGCCTATATCTCAGAGATTTAAGGATGATTTAACATGCATAAGTTGATAAAAATATAATCCATCATTCAAACAGATTAAAAGAAAATGCACATGATCATCTCATTAGATGAACAAACGGTCTTTGACAAAACAACATCTCTTCATGATAAAAGTCCTAGAGACAGGGAATACAAGGGACATACCTCAACATAATAAAGGTGATTTTCAATGAGCTCACAGCCAACATAAACCTAAATGGAGATAATCAAAGTATTTCTATTAAAATCAGGAACAAAACAAGGCTGTCTATTCTCGCCATATCTATTCACTGTAGTACTTGAAGTTCTAGCTATAAGAATAAAAAACAAAAGGAGATCAAGAGAATACCAAAAGGAAATGTAGAAGTCAAAGTACCTTTATTTATATAAGATTTGGTTATATATATAAGATTTGGTTATATATATACATTAATCTAAAAAAATCTATTAAGAAACTTCTACTTTTGATCAGCCCTTTCAGCAAAGTAGCTGAAAGATCACATGAGCATGTTCACTACCTGACAAGAACCAATTTACAGAAGGAGAGTTGATTTTCCTTTACAACTTGAGGGGATGAAGTGAGTCAAGTGAGGAAAGGCAGGGCAATAGGACTGTGAGGCAGTGGGTCATTTCACATCTGCAGCCAGGAAACTGAGAGTAGACAGGAAGTACGACCCAACTTATTACATCGAGACCTGGACTGTGACTGATTTCCTCCAATGAGGTTCAGCCTTCTAATGGCTCTGCAGCCTCCCACTTTGCAGTAAAACCCTATGAGCATTTATCTTCCAAATTAAAGAAGTTATATTGAATCTGAGTTACATTACTCAGGATAATTTTTCCAATTCTGTACATTTGTCTGCAATTTGAAGATAATAAATTTTAATGATACACAATAAAAAAAGAAGAAGTTATACAAACACTGTTAAGAGATAATCAACAAAACCAAGAAATAAATACAAATGACAAATATTCTAAGTCAAAGAAACGGCATACAGAGTCTAAGGAAATCTATATGTAAAAATAAAAGAATAAAGAGGGGATATGGAAGAAAATTATAAAGAAGGGAATATAGGGAGGGATAGCTAATACTAAGAGTCATGGGGACATGTGAGTCCATCCTACTGCAATAAAGTTTTATTTATTTATATATATATGTATATATTAAATAGAATCACCAAATAATAGGGAGAGAAAGCCCCAATAAGGCATATCTCAACACCAAATGAAACCTCCAGTACCAGATTGGGTTCCATTGAATTGGGCTGTTAGCCAAAGGGTTAGCCACAGAAGGCCCCAAACAACTCTGGCTATTGCCAAGATTATTGGTTCCTCTCCACAAACAATAACACCCTATTGCTTGAAACAGCACATATATAACTCATTGAACATAGAGAAGTTAGAACTGGTACCTAACTTGAGGCCTCACTCCTACTGACTATACTGTTCATGGTTCATGGTTCTTCTCTGCTATCAGAGAAGAAATATAAACACCAACCCAGCTACAGATCCTTTGATTTATGATGGTGACCTGTCTTTATGACACACTGATGCAATAATGCTATCAAACATTGTGAGAGTAACCAGTAAATATCTGATTGGCATTAATTCTCCCTCCATGAAATGGATTCCATGTCTAACACTTCTTGGGTGCCAAAAACTTGAGATTAGATAGCCCAAGGACCCAGGGGAAAACCAAATACTATTGTTCTAAGGGAACAGAGCAATAAGTATAACTGATAATGAGGTTTTTCTATACCCATAAATCAGTGCCTTGCCCAAGCCATCATGAGAAAAGCTTCCTCCTATAGGTGATGGAAAATAACCAAAGACCCACAACTGAACAATGTATAGAATGTGAGAAAACTTGAAACACTCAGTCCTAAATGTGATGCCTTCATCAAACTCTCCCCTCAGGGCTCAGAAACTCCATGAAAGAGGAAGCAGAAATTCTGAAAAAGCCAGAGAAGACAATGATGTGTCTTCCAGACACAACAGGGCTGATGCCCGTATAAACTAACAGAGACTGTGGAATCGTGCACATGGCCAGCCAGATGGAATTCTAGAGAAGTGGTCAAACCACATTTAAGGAAGGCCACATGTTCAGCAGTAGATGATCAACACAAAAAAAACTCAATGGTATTTTTGTATTTTTTTAATCTCATAATACTTTGAGCATTTTTAAATTTTTATATTAAAGGTTTTTTTGCTTATATATTATGTTTTCCAATTTTGTGTCTTATGGAGTTTTGTGTATAGGTCTGCATGGGTATGTTTATGTTCATCCTGTTACTCTTGGATGTTTGTTTCTGTTTGTTTGTTTTATTTTATTCTAGTTTGTTTTTTATTGCCTGTTTTCTGGAGAGAGAAGGCATGCAGTTGGATGGATGGGGAGGTAGAAGGATCTCAGAGTAAGAAGAAAAAAACTGTGATCTGAATATACTGTATAAAAATCATTTTTAATAAAATAGAAACAAAAACTATGTCTATAACTTTTGTATGCTCTATAGATAGGGAGGTATCAAGACATTGAGAAATGAGGTGTCGAATAATTGCCAACACTAACTGAATGTATCTAGTTAATAATTCCAGTTAAAATTCCATAATGCATCAATATGTGTACATAAAGCAATGTTGTTATGAGATATAGACATTATGCATTAGTCTACCCTTTCAATCAAATAGTTTATAGCTTGCAGTTTAAAAGATTTATGTTTATATGCGTGCATTTATAAATTACTAATATTTTAAGATATAATTGCTTTTTAAGGAAAAAAACTACTTTTGTTTGCGTAAGTCTTTCTGAATATGAAGAAAAATATAAAAATCTATACCCTCTGGTTATCACTGATGTTCTCAAGGGTCCAGTGCTTGATGAGGGCTGTGTGATAGAAAACAATAATTAGAGTGGCCTTTGTATATACTTTAGTTTTTGTTCTATAAAAAAACATTATTTTTGCAATGATATTCTCAGTCTGTAACCAAAAATAGGTAACACACTTAACCTTGGCAGTAAACAGATATTCTTTAAATATGGAGTACCAACAGTAATAATAGACAACTGTTAATGTTGTTTTTAAATTTCCTTTATCATTTTGTCACAGCTGTATCTTGACTTAGTCTCATGATAAATATAACAAAAATACTTCAACAATTTCTAATGATGACTGATTATAATAACCAAGTATATTATTTTACTGCATTAATTTCATAGTTTGTTGAGTACCTTAAGGGTACCCTGGCTACACATTTCTCAAAGCAATACAATTGGCAAAAAGATTCTTAAACTCTTACTATTAACATATGTATATATATGTACTAAATACAATGAACAATACTAAAATTTAAAGAATATAAATTTGTCCTTGAAGAGTTCATTGAACATTTGGCAAGATACAGTAAAGCATAAAAGTAATACAATGCAGCTGGACGATGCTGGCACATGTCTATAATTGCAGCGCTTGGGAGGCAGAGGAAGGCAAATCTCTGTGACTTTGATGTTAGCCTGGTCTATAGAGCTATTTCAAGGAGAGCTAGAGCTACACAGAGAAACCCTGTATCAAAACAAACAAACAAAAACAATCTCCATAGCAGTAATTTCACTGCATCTAAATGGACTTCTGGCAAATGATCTTTAAAATGGTATATTATTTTCTCTCACATGGTACACTATACAGTATTTGATAGTAAAGTCTTCTTTACATGCATCTATCCATTATCTTTTGCAAACTATATTAAAATACTTCATGTGTAATGTTTCCTAACAAATTGTAA
The DNA here is from genome assembly GCA_004025045.1 of Sigmodon hispidus. NCBI lineage: Eukaryota > Metazoa > Chordata > Mammalia > Rodentia > Cricetidae > Sigmodon > Sigmodon hispidus. The sequence goes on from PVIH01007113.1 coordinate 65,925, forward strand.
GCCCATCTATTCTAAGTAATTTGTCTGTCACTTGCTTATAATATATAATAGAAACTGAACAAATCCTAATTGTGGGGAAATAAAATTGATGTCCTTTATACTAACTTGAATTACAAATGGAAGACAATGTAGGACAGCAGATCGGCGATGCATTTTTCTCCTGCCCCAGCACCTTTTGAATATATTTCAGGTGTTTGGGCAATTGCCTGCCTAATTCAGAGCTGCCTTGAGAAGAAAGAACATATCCTAACAGTCAGGAGCAATCTTGAAACTCAGCCATAAATTCCAGATGAAGCCTTTAATGAGCAATATAAGAAAACAATTCATTTTCTACTGAGGTAAGAGCATACCCAGCTTCCAGATACCAAGTGAGTACAGTATTGTGTTCCTGGTAAAAAGTGATGGCCCAAAGAAATTTTCACATCTATTAGCAGCGGTAGATTTCCTCAGAGTCTGACAGTGTGGTGTGGGCACAGTATCTTAGGCTTTTAGACTTCAATCTGATTCTTTGTAATCACACCTTGAGGCTAACCCCTCAATGCTCACTGCCTCTTAAATAAATTACTTCTGTTTAATTCAGGCAAACTGATTTTAAGTTGTTTCCTGTTTTAAAAAATGACCAGTGCAGTTGTCTGGAACAAAGAAAAGCAATTCTGAGTTGCTGATACATTAAAATTACAATTGGTACTTTCTGTGCTTGTGGGAAATGCAGGTTTTATTACTTATCCAAAGAACTGTGATATGGAGAAACTCAATTTATAAGGAACGAACCAGGGTAAATTAGGGCCATCATCTAAGCTCTGTTTTCTGAAATCCCACTATCCCCAGACGATCAGACAAGCAACTGTGAAAATGAAGGCAGGCTTCCCATCAATCCAAGATCATGCAGGGAGGCTCTTAAGGGCTTATTTTTCTTGCTTCAACCACTATTCCCAAGATGTGCTTATACGGGAACCCAATAACAAAATTATGCAAGGACAGAAACAAAAACATTTCTGAGGCTCTAAGAAGCCAAACATATCTTATGTGTGCTTGGGTTTTTTGTTTTATTTTGTTCTTTAATAATGCGGTGCACGTCTTGTTTTCTCAGCTGCACTCCATTGTAATGTAGTAATTTGAGTTTTAGTTTCTGGGTGATTCTAAAGTACCATTAGAGGGAATTCATCAGCGCCTGCCAACAGGGAGGGAGAAAACTACAGTCTTCTATCTGTGGCTTCCCAGGTGCAGCAGCACACTAATATATCCTCAGGGAGGGAGAAAGTTAAAACACAGAGACTGTAATGGGTGGTTTTGTGTGTCAACTTGACACAAGCTAGAGTCATCAGCTGAAAGACCTCTGTTGAGGAAATGCCTCCATGAGACACAGCTGTAAGGCATTCATCATTCAGTGATTAGTCGGGGAGGGCCCAGCCCATAGTGGGTGGTGCCACCCCTGGGATGCTGATCCAGGTTTCTATAAGAAGGTAGGTTGAGTAAGCCATGGGAAACAAGACAATAAGCAGTTCCCCTCTATATCCTCTGTTCAGGTCCTGCCTCCAGGGTCCTGCCTTGTTTCAGTTCCTGTCCTGACTTCCTTCAGTGATGAACAATTCTGAAGTTTAAGCCAAATAAGCCCTTTCTTCTCCAAGTTGCCTTTCGGTGATAGTACATTAAAGCAATAGAAACCCTAATTGAGACAGAGACATATGCTGGAGAGATGACTTAGCGGTTAAGAGCACTGACTGTTCTTCCGGAGAACCTGAGTTCGATTCCCAGCATCCACATGGCAGCCAACAACTGTCTGTAATTCCAAAATCTGACACCCTTACACAGTCATACGTGCAGGCAAAACACCAATTCACATAAAATAAGAATAAATATTTAAAAAAGACAGAGACACTTGGTTCTGAACATCAAGACCTTATCTTAAATGTTCAGAACATCACTGCAATACACAGCTCTCTCTCAAAAGGAAATATGATACAGTTTTCAGGCAAAATATGGGTGACTATGGCACCAGAATATGGATTCATATTGTCCCAAATTACTATGGTCCATGGAGCAAAGATAAAATGAAAGTTATAAATCAATGCATTTACTGGATATATTAGTGGACATATCAGATAGGAAGATTACCATAAAGCAAGGCTATTGCTGCTGGGGGTTCCAGATGCAGTCTGACACAGCTGGTAGATGTTAATCGTCTACCGAGAAGCATTACAAAGGCTTTACCTGACAGCTGAAAGATAGGTTAGATACAATGGCAGTCAACAGTTAAGGGGACTAAAGATAACCCAAGATAATTTGGGATCTGGATATGCGACATTCCAATTCTCTGTAATCACTGAACACTAATCAGTCCGCCAGTAGATTCTTCAACCGAAATGGGTTTTTGGTTGGTTGGTTGGTTGGGTTTTTGTTATTGTTGCTTTTACTTTTGTGTTTTCAGTGGATTTTAGATCCAAATGTAAGTAGGCTCTTTCAGAGTTCTCCAGGTGTCCCTAATGTGAACCTATATTCCATCTCAAACAGCCTGCCCTGTAGTACTGAAGCAAAATCTGCATCTTTAAATGGCCCAAAGCAGCAGTTTAAACAGTAAGTTTTCAGAAACACAGTGCTAGTCCAATTTTGCATGGCATATACATACCTTAAAAACAAACAAACAAACAAACAAAAAAACCTGAGATGACAGCTAAAGAATCTCTTTCACTTTCCTTCTTCATCCTCAATCCTGCCCCATCTTTCCTAGAGGGATTTCTTCATCCAGAACATTTCTCTTCATACTTAAACAATAAGTGATAAGTTATATCCCTGAGATTATATATAAAACACCCATCTTCTGGAAATTAAGCCTCTCACAATTACCAGCCATGGCCTAAAATTCTGATGGCCTAAGGTAAGATATTCCATGGAGCATCAGTAGAACTAATGAGCATAAGAGGAAATATTACTAGTGAAGAATATTCTGAATAAAAAGGAATATTTTAATTTAAAATAAGAAACAACTTTATTATACTCATCATTCTAAATTTATGAAGTAACAAGTACTAAAATTTATAAGGACTTACAATGTCCTCTAGGATAAGGACAGAGAACAGAGCAAAGAGAAATTTAAAAAGATTTATTTTTAAAAGAAAGTATGTTGGTTGTTTGGCTTTTGTTTTTCCTGGTTTTTATAATAGGAATAACTAAAGAAAAAAATATAAACTAAGAAACTATAATAATAAGTTTCTGCCCTGTCCAGCCTGTGATCCATACCTGCAGACCTGCAGTCCTACAGAAACACACAGACACTTATTAATTTTATGCTGATTGACCTAGGGCCAAAGCATATAACTTTCTAACTCTTTACTCTTAAACTAACCCATGATTTTTATCTTTTTCAGCCATTCATCTTGGTACCTTTTCTTACAACAGCATAGTCAGTCATTCTCTGGCTTCTCCTGGTGTCTCTCTGCTCTGTTCTTCCTGTTCCCAAAGTTTTTTTAGTCTGGTAGCCCCACCCATACTTTGTGTCTGCCTTCAGTCAATCAGCATTCAACAGGTGGGACAATTATTTATATTGTAACAAAATACCACTACAAGAATCCATGGAAATATATTGTCTAGTAACTACAAGCTTTTCACGTTGCAGCATGTATATCATCCTAACTTAATTATATGGCCATAAATATTAGGTATAAGCATTTTAAATTTTGAATTATAGGGCTTGAGTTTAGAACATAATGTATAATTGTCTTCTAAGGGGAGAAGTTGCAGAATTGTATAACTATTTACAAACACAAAATGTTTCCTTTACAAACAGCCCATACTTCCTCCAGACCTTAATCACTCTATTATCCTTTACCATTCACTGAATTTTCCTAACACACACACTATTAGGGCATTTACCCTGCTCTTTCTAATACCTTCACCCATTCCCACCGTAGGAATAATCACACTTCACTGTAACTTTCTTTCCCATATCTGTCTTTTCAGAAAGATACAAATTCCAAAGAGAAACAACAGCAGACTATTCATTTCCTATATTCACTACCCCAAACACAGTGCTAGCACACAGTAGTAGCAAGAAATTTGACAGAATGAAATAATTACTAAAGGTAAAAAATATGCAAGTATATATTTTATCCACTAATGTTATCAGAGGATTTTTCCCAATCAGGACTCAAAATGTGACAGAGAGAGAGCTAGGAACTCTAATATAATTTTTTTAAAAAAATTATAGAACCCTGTCAATAAGAGTATTAAGTAAAATTTAAATACCCACAAAGAAAATATTTCTATTGTATTTTCCAACTTAAAATTATGCATCTCTCTCTCTCTCTCTCTCTCTCTCTCTCTCTCTCTCTCTCTCTCTCTCTCTCTCTCTCTCAGAGGAGAATGATGAAACCAGTCAGAAGAATTAGCAGCATGGCATTTTTGGAAAACATAATTTTTTTAAAAGTAGGTATATTGTTTGTACAGTATTATAGATTATGGGCAGATAAAGACAGATTTACAATTGTGGTTTAGAAAGATCAATAAATAGGCCAAAACTATGAAATCACTAAGAACAAGTTACAATTTCAACAAAGTCTACAATGAGATAATAATTATTGTTTAAAATATTTCAGGAAGTTAAAATTATAAGTTCAGTGAGAAATGTACATTAGGGATTCTTACTAGGGTTGTATTTAAGAAATGTAAGACATTGTACTCAATGAAAATGGTTGTATCTTTTGATCCTAAACTGAGTTACTTAAAGTCTCTAGTGATAGTTCTAGTGAGACTAAACCTAAAAATACCACAAGACACACACACACACACACACATACACACATACATTTCTAACCTTTTCTTATTAACGAGTTAGTATTTTAAAGAACTTTGCAGATATCATTAAAGTCCTAATCAATTAACCTAGAGTACACATATTATTTGGAAAGAAAAGATGAAACCATACAAGCCTTTTTCAAGAAGATAAGAAAAGTTAGGAAGCCTTCAGTGAAACAGATCCAATCCTGTAGTGGTTTCTTCACATCTTTGCTATCTTAAATATAGGGAGATAAAATAAGAAAGACTATACACAAGATGCAAGACCAGGAAATAGACTTTGCATGAAAAGAAATGAGGGAACTAATTTCTATTATTGAAATAGAAACTCAGCTCTATAAAAGGTACAAGCAATCTATTCTACCAACAATAAGAATTTGCTTAAAGACAACTTTTTCTGCGCTTCCAAATTGAGCCCATTCAGGCAACATCTTGATTTCAGCTTTGGAAATGCCTAAGTATAAAATCCAGCTTTCCAGATTTATGATCTCCAAAATATAAACATATACTGTCTTAAGCTATTTCATGTGCAGTATTTGTTACAAGGCAATAGAAAACTAATGCGGAGTTTGGAACCTGAAGTAACATGCTACACATACCAGATACACAAAATGCATGCATACACCAAGTTAGACAGAAAGTAATGTTCCAAGAAGCTTGAGAAGTAAAAGGAACATGATCGATAAAAACATAAACTAGACTGCCTAAAAACATTGAGAGTTGAACTATAGGTGTAAAGCACACAGTTCAGGAAACTCAAAATAAGAACAGGAATGTATTGCAAAAAACTGAGCAGAAAGGGTTAATAATGCTCTAATGGAAGAGAGATGATGAAAGAACTATGATGAATTTATATAGAAAGAAGAATTTATAAATAAGAAACTATTTGTCTGATATACCCAAGCAAGCTGTTGAAAACAGTCTGGTTTTAACATAACATTTACGGAAAATTAGATGGAGATGTTGCACACCAAGGAACAGAATTTGATGGTTTAGAAAACTCTTAGTTTATCTTATTGGTGGTAAAGCTTTTAAAGTTACTCTTGTTTCTGGAAGTGTGGCAAAATGGGTGAAGTGTGGCAAGAGGCAACTTTTTGTTCAAACCTTAGGGGAAAATTAAGGTGAATATTAAGTCACAAGACATTAAAGATTTGCCTCAAAGACCTTTGTAATACAAAAGACAAATAAGTGTTGGCCCTTAGCTATTTCAGGAGTGAAATATATAAGGATTGTCTCAATGTAGAATGTGAGCTTAGAGGATGTGCCTAAGGGCTTTAATCTATATGCCATGGGAAAGTCTTAGGTTTCTAAGATAGCCATATTTGCAGAAATATTAGCAACAAGATTAATTCAAAAAAGAAGTTGAAAATGAAAAGCTATTGGACTCACAAAACTCTATTGGCAGGAAGTGAGGATGAAGGGATCCAAGAATGTGGAACCAGAAGCCCAGAGGCAAGCTAAGAGTCCGAGGGAAACATTCCTAGGCTTAGATAACCTGGGGGATTTTCCTGGTTATATTTCAAAACGTTGAACCAATGATTCTTCTTATTTGTATGAATTTCTATTTCTAAAAATGAGGCCCATTACCACTATCCTGTTCCTTATATTCTCAAATGATATATGCATATGAGTGTTTATTCAGTATTCGAGTTCAACAAATGGAGTAAAAATATTCCCATAAACATCATCTTTACTGACTTACATTATGAGATTTTGAAATTTGATTGGATGCTATTATGAAAGGCAATTTGAGGGACACTGGAATAAATTGAATATATTTTATATAGTGAACATATATTAATTTATAGAAGGCCAGAGGTTTAGATTTAGTTGCTTGTATTTTTGTCAAGACTGTGTCATTTTGGTGATTACAGCTAATAGTATATTTTGATACCACTTGAAAAACCTCCTTTGTCATTTTTAATCAGATAAAGTTAAATATTGAGGGCATGGGATATAATTTCACACAAATTTTGGGATTTCTTTTCTTAATTCTGTGATTGACATCATGGATATTTCATGAGTATTTAACTGTAGCTCACTTTGAGTGATTATAGGCATTTTAACAATATTTCTTTTCAGTCCAAAAACACGAAATGTATTTCCAGTTTATCATGTTTAACTCCATTTCATTTATCAATGTTTTATAATTTTCAGTGAAGAGATGTTTCACTGCTTTCATTAAATTTATTCCAAGTTGACCACGTTTTAGGTTTTACAAATGTGGTCGTTACTCTGTTTTTATTTCAGGTTCTTTGTTACTGACTAACAGCAATAATGATTATTCTAGTATGATTTGGAATCCTGCAACTTTGCTTTATTCATTTTTGAGTTCTAAGATCTTTTTTGGTGGATCTTTGGGAGTTTTAATTTATAAGATCACATCATCTGCAGTGACAGTTTAAATTCTTTATCTTAATTTGAATGTTTCTTATCTTTCTCTCTTGCATGATTTCCAATATGCTGTTGTATTTGGTTAGTGTTTACTTGGGTAGCATATATGTTATTCAAAACTATTAGCCTATAATTTCCATTTATTGTGTATTTGAGTTATTATAAACATAAAATGGAACTTTTCAAATATATTTGAAATATTTTCCCCTTCCACTGATAATCAATATTAGTTAATTCTTCTTTAATTATTTGTTAGAGCCCAGTATAACTCTCTGACTCTGGGTTTTCTTTGATGGGAAATTTTTTATTACGACTCAATACGGTCACTCATTTTTTATACATTCATGTTTTCTATTTTAAATGATTTAGTCTTTTATATGTGTCTTAGAATTTATTGATTTCTTCTAAGATATCAGAACTTTGTAATATAAGTATTTACCTAATGATGCTTTAGACTTCTGTAGTCTTTCTTATCTCTTTTCCTCTCGGATTTCTCTTATTCAAGTCTTCTGTATTAGTCTAGTTAAAAATTTGTCTGCTTTACATGTTTTGTTGGGATTTTTGCATTATTTTGTAGTCTTTGTTTCACTCATTTCTCCTCTTTACTATTGGTTTCCTTCTCTTAATTTGTGGTTTGGTGTGTCTTTGTTTCCTGAGCTTCTGTGGCAGATTCTTCGATCTTTCTGATTTTTAGTATAAGCCTTGATTCGTTCAAAAGTTTCTCAGTACTATTTTGCTCTATCTCATACATTTATTTAAAAAGGATTTAATTCTATTCTCGAGTTTTTCCTTTATCCCTTTATTTCTTAGTCTCTTGTTTTCTTTTATTGAAAATAGTTTTTTCTCATATATACTGATTACAATTTCCCTTCCTTCTATGCCTCCCAGTTGCTACCCAATTTCCTTCTCTGTCTCTTATTAGAAAATAAACAGGCATCTAATGGATAATAATCAAATATAACTTAATAAGATAAAACAAAAATTACACATCAAAATTGGACAAAACAATTAAACAGAAAGAAAATAGTCTAAGAAAAGCACAAGAATAAAATATTACACACTTAAGAATCTCATAAAAAAACACCAAATTGGAAGTCATAATATATACGCAGAGGATCTGTAGGATACAAAGAGAGAAGAGAAACATATATAAATAAAATTATAAAAAAAGGAAAATCTCTGACATGCCATTGTAAAATGGGAAACCTCCAAAGATGCCATTGTGTTTTGTTTTGTTTTCCAGTTGATCATCCACTGCTGAGCATGTAACCTATCCTTCAGAGTAGTTGGTTTACAATGAGACTCCTGTGGAGGAAACTAAATTTTATTTCACAAATGGTAATCAATTGAAAATTGCTTTTGAGCTAGGGTTGGCAGCATGTGTCCATTTCTCTTTTCCCATCTGATACAGACCCATTCAGGCCCTATGCATCTTGCCTCAGTCTCTATAAGTTCATATGTTCTCTGTGAGTTGAGCTCGCTGATTTAGAGGGCCTAGTTTTCTTGGTGTCCTCCATCCTCTTTGGCTCTGACACTCTTTCTGCCCTTCTTCTATAATGTTCCCTGAGCCTGAGGGAAGTTATGTGACAAAGACATCCTGTTTAGGTTCGAGTGTTCCAAGGTCTCTCACTCTCTGCATAATGACTGGCTGTGTATCTCTCTATTTATTTTCATCTGCTGAGCTGATGATGGCTGAAAAAGGCACCGACCTAGGCATATAGCAGAATGTTATTAAGAGTCATTTTATACTGTTTTGGTTTTTTTCCTCTTATTTTAGAACATTAGTATTTGATTTGTTAAAACACTAGGTACCTAAGTTATCTAGTCTCAGGTTCTTGATCACACAAGCTGTTTTGGGTATGGGTTTCATCTCCTTGGTTGAGCCTTAAGTCAAACCAGATATTGGGTTTGTTGCTCCTACAAGCTTTGTGCTACTATTGCCCTGGTATATTTTGCAGGTAGGACACCATTATAGATCAAAGTATTTATGGCCAGATTGGTGTTAACATTTTTCTTTTAATGGCATGCAGAGCACTTCCCATACCAAAGATGGTGGTATGTAGGAATAAAGGTAATATGTGGGCACCAGCTCAATTTCTCCATGTTAAGTGGGCTGTGTAAATGTTGATTTCAGCAAGAGGGTTTTGTCAACACTTTGTGGAGTACAACTGATAGCCTTAGCAACAGCCTGGACTGAAGTTCCAATGGGATCTCTTTAGCCAACAACTGAATTAGATGTAATCCCATCCTGATACTGAAATCTTTATTTGGTGGTAAGAAATGGCCAGATGGGGCTCTGTCACCCATGTTTTTTGGTAATTTAATTTCAATTGTGTTTTTATATATACAAGTGTTAGGATGCTGCTATAGAATTTGGTTTCCATACTAGCACAAATGGTTATTGATTTTATATTTGCTTCCTCATATTTCTTCCTTCATTCCTCTCTACCCTTTGCCTTACAACTTGACCCTCTCATTTTAGTCCCTCCACCCGTCCAATTATGAAAATCTATTTTATTTTTCTTAGAGAGATCTACCTGTCCACACAAGTTCTTACTCTGTGTCTAACTTCTCTGGTTAACAGATTGTAGATTGGTACCATTAATTTAACAGATCTTATCCACATATAAACTAATATATGCTATATGTGTGTTTCTGGGTCTAGGTTACTTCACTCAGAGTGATATTTTTCTAGTTTCATCAATTTAACTAAAATTTTTATTATTTTATTGTTTTAATGGCTGAGTGATACTTCATGTGTGAATGTATCCTATTTTCTTTATCTATTTTTCTGCTGTGGGCATCTAGTTTCTTTGCAATTTCTGTTTATTGTGACTACAGAAGCAGTGAGCATGGATGAACAATTGTTCCTGTAATAGGATTTAGAGTCCTTTGGGTATATGTCCAGAAGTTGTATAGCTGTATTTTGACATAGATAGATCCCCATCTTCCTGAGCAACTGCCATACTGATTTCCACAGTGGCTGTACAAGTTTGAACTCCCACAGCAATGGATGAGTGTTCCCCTTACTTCACATTCTTGCCAACATGAATGGTCACTTCATATATTATTGATCTTACCATTAGATGTGTATAAGATGACATATCCTGGAAGATTATGCTACTTTGAACATGGATGTGATGAGTTTGGGGATGATTATTTGGTGAGTATTCTTGGATTCAGTTTGCAAATATTTTACTAAGATTTTTTGCATCTATGTTCATAAAGAATTTTGTTCTATAATTCACTCTTTTGGTTAGGTATTCATGTGGTTTAGATATACAGGTAACTGAGGCCTCATAAAATGAATTGAGCAATAGTTCTTCTCCTATATTGTCAAATAATTTGAAGACTATTGACATTAACTATTCTTTGAAAGTCTAGTAGAATTCTCTGCTGAAACCACTGGCACTGGGTTTCTGGATTAATAAAATTAGTACTTCTATTTCAGTAGGTCTATTTAGGTTGTTTTTCTGATCTTGATTTAACTTTGGTAATTGGTCTGTATCAAGAAAATTACACATTTCTTCTAGATTTTCCAATTTATCAGAATACAGTTTTTCATGAAGTATGTTCTTGTGATTCCCTAGATTTCTTTGGTGTCTTTTGTTATGTCAACATTATAGTCTCTAATATTCTTAATTTAAATCTTCCCTTCTAGTTAATATGGCTAAGGGGTTGTCAATATTATTGATTTTCTCAAAGAACCAACTGTGTTTCATTAACATTTAATAATATTTTTTTCTACTCTCTTGTATTCAGTTCTGAGTTTGATTATTTCTTGCCATCTACTACCTTAGGGTGTGTTTTCTTCTTTTCATTCTCCAGCTCTCAGGTATGCTGTTAAGTTACTCATGTGTGATCTCTTGAATTTTTTTATGTAGGCACTAAGTGCTGTAATTTTGCCTCTCAAAGGCACCTTCATTGTCCCCTGAGATAATACATGAGCTTTGGCAACTGTTATGGTCTCAAATCTCTTTCTTCTCACACACAAGCTTCAATACACATACCCTTCCCCAGCACTGAACTAATTCACTTAGTGTGATAATCTATAAGATACTTTTTCAATTGAGTCTTCTGAATTTTCTATAAAGTTTCATTGTATGAACACTAGTAATCAGTTATAACTCAGTTTCATTCCTATAATAACATCAGTCTTGGGAAACAATATTCCAATGCTGTTTATCAAAAGTTTGGTATTATATGAGGAAAGAGAAAGCATGAGCCCTAGAGCATATATTTATTAGAGGTGTTTTAGTTACACCCATGACAAAGAAAGACAAGCTATTTTCATGAAATATAAATTTTCAAACATAAAGTCTAATGAAATCAACTTACATTGATTAATAAAGCCTTTTAGAATTAATATTTTACTTCTTCAGTCAGGTAATCCACTCTTATGTTTAGAAAAAAAGAAAAGTAACCTCTTGTCAATAAATTTTAAATTGTAATGCTGCATAAAACTTTCCTAGCCATGATGATTATAAACATTGAATCTACCCACTGTGGTCAATTACATTTATGTTAAAAATATTTGTAGTCCTTCTTTATGATGTTCTGTCATTGGAGAAAGATTGTGTGTTCTCAGTTGCTTAAATCAGGCAAGACCATTGAACTGAATTGTTGTGGTCCTGTGGTCCGGTGTCAAGGCACCCAAAAAGATGAACAGAGAGGCAAACTATCCAAAATGCAAAAGCAAAATCAATAAAAAGTTACAAGTCAAGTACCTCCTGGTACATAGGTATGACAGTGGCCAGAAGGGGTGCCACTTCTTTGGGAGCTGGGTTATTAAGGGCAAAAATCATAAGGTTATTCAGCAATTGGGGTCTTTTAGTATGGATACAATTCTGATTAGCTCGTTTTTGGGGGTGGTTTTTAGACTTCCTCGGATTATTTTAGCCGGCTGTTTCCCAAGCCCTTTTTTTGGCTACCTCCTGGGTTGAGTCTTGGTCTTTGCTGGCTGTCTCTGGTCCTGAGACATTCCATGGATAACTGTTATCAGTCCCTGAGATACCTCTCCTGTTTGACCTTTGTTCCTCAGGCTTGTCTCAAAAAAGCGGGAGCTTCTCTGGTCTCTCAGAATGAACAAAGCGATGTCCTCCTCTCAGGCAGAAACTATTAACTCACTGTCCATGAACTGTTTCTGTGTGACCAAAAAAGAGAGCTCTAATGAGTTTGTTCATTAGCATAGGCTAATGGGGATCAAAGCCAAGGTCTCTAAAGGAGAAACAGTGTAAAAAGATCACACATCTTTCTTTGCAATCCATTCAAATATTAAGGTTATTTATTGTTACACCAAACCTGGGGTACCCCAAAACAAAAGGAAATTTCTTACTCAACTATAGAAAACATGACATTAAATAATAGAACATTAGCTTTAGGACTATAGGAGAAGCTATTTTCTATTAACACTGTATTAATAACATTGTCTGTCGATCGGTATATTTGCATAATACAAAAGCATATGATAAATAGATGATAGATAACAAAAGGTCTTTCATATGTTTGGTATCAACACATTTAAAAGAAAACAAAAAGGCCATTTTCCCAAGAGATCTGACATTCAAATTCACAATCAATCAAAGATGTGAACAATGCTGCTTGATGAACAACATAAAAAAAAATCAGTATAGAACATGACTCACATACTCAAACAACAACAAACACCTAGTAAATAAAATTTATTAAAGCTTCCATTTATAATAGCAACAGCAAAATATTAGAAATAAATCTAACAAAAGATGCCAAGAAGAAATGCTAAAATACTATTGGAAAACAGAAGTGATGACTGCATGAAAATGTAGACTCCAACATTAATCTATTAAATTATTCCGTTACTCACAGGCTCACAGAAGGTCAGTTTATTGAAGCTAATTTTCTAATGTATAAGACTGAGAAAAGACCCAACAATATTAAATATAATATCAAAGAAAAATAAGAAAGATTGAAGACAAACAAATGCAATACTAAGGAAAGTAATAAGATATGGCAAGTCATCCCACTGATCTTGGCTATGAAGTAAAAGCAACTGAGACAATGCAGAACTTGTATGAGGACAGGAGAGGATAGGGAAAAGCAAGCCCAATGAAAAGCTACTCAGGAATGAGGGCTTGGTACATGTGGGAGATGAGATGTCACATTTATATCTTCAGGGTCAGAAGCATAAACTACTAAAGAGAAAATTATAAACTGACCCTATTAAAATTTAATATCAAAGAACACTATTAAGGAAAACAAAGGAAAGGAAGGGAAAGAAGTAAGGAGGGAAAGTGAGAATGGATATTTAACCAGATGAAAATTAATAGCCAAAATACATAAGGAAATATAGTTGGGAAAAACAAATCCAACTAAAAGAAAGTGGGCAAAGAATAAAAATAAGTTCTAGAAACAAAAACTAAAATGTCAAATAAACCTATATCTATATGCTATCTAACACATTAGTAATAAAATACAGTTTCACACCCCTCAAATTGATGGCCAAAGTCTGCCTATCTGGCAACATGGAGCAATGCAGGTTGTGCATATATTCCTACAAGGATGGCACTGTGCAGTTTCTCTTGAGAGGAATTTACTTTTATCTGCTGAGATGGGGACAAGCCTTCTCTTTGTCATGGCAATTCCAATCCAGAATACACAGGACAGAGAGACATGCATACCACATACATAACAATGAAACATGCACAATGAGAAGCCATTGTTCCATTTTAAGAATGGCAATCTTAACACTTATAGAAACAGAGGTGACTTGTAAGAAATAAATGAATTATGACCTACACATTTATAGATCAGTACCTAAAATATAGTATGTAGTCATCGTTGGCAGCTTTAATAAACCAATCTGTAAGCCTCCATTATGTTAATTCTAAGTAACTACTGTACTATGTGCAAGGATTCACATTTTCTTATGTAAACTTTCTTTTCTCCCAACTGCTGACCTCATTTAATAACTAGTTCTCCAGAACAAGTCAGTTTGCCATATAATACAAAGACAATCAGTCTGGGATCTGGGTGGGTACTTGTACATCCTCTGGGGTCATGTTTATGTTAAACCTTTTGTCCAAGGGTGAGCTGGGCAATTATCCCAGCCTACATTTTTCTCAGTGAGGCCTGCCAAAGTTCTTAAAGTGTTCTGATACACCAAATCAACAGATGTTAAATCAGGTCAGGAGGCATTTTAATTTTGCTCCTTAAGAGAATTCCTAATTGCAAAGGTCTACTGTAAATAAATATAAAAGAGAAGGAAAAATAAAGAGAAGAAGAGAAGTCAGGGATGAATAAAAGGAATGAGAAATTAAAAAATAATCTAAATATGTCTTAGGAGGAAGAGTTGCAGATAACTAACATACAGAAAACCTTTAGCAGTTTAATCTAAAAATTAGCAGTATAATTTTGCATCATAATTAAAAAGCAAACAAAAAACTGGCCTAGAACTCACTATGGCTGGCATAGAGCTCACTATGTAGACCAAGCTAGCCTTGTACCCACAGAGATCTGCTCGCCTATGTCTATCAAATTCTGGGATTAAAGGCATGCACTCCACACCTACTCGACATGTAAATGTCAGCAAATATATTTCACCCTCTTGTATAATTACTTTATAAACCCTTTTCTCTAAGCTACACATATAGCCTCAAACTCTTAATTTTGTAAACCAATTAAATTGAGTCTTAATTTGAGCTAGAATAGTAATGTTGCATACGTACCTGAAAATGTATTGCTATTTTTAAATGACCCTATAATTTAAGTAACATTTATTCACCAATATTTTAAATGAGTCTATGCTTCCTATTGTAGATTTGTCACTCTGGAAATTGAATGTGGAAAATACTGAGAGCAAACTGTTAGGGCTCTGCTAGATCTTAGTGAATAACTGGACTAATTGCCAGTATAGCATAAAGAGTTTCCACAAGTACAATCTTACCCACCTTTGATGGTTTTATGTTATTATTCATATGTTATTACAAATTATTTTGACTAGTTGAACAAGAAGACTGTAAAATCTTATTAATAAGATATAGTTATTATAATAATGTGTGTATTTTATAAATATTTATAAATCATGACAATATGGCAGTTACCCACTTAGTTACAAATCATTACTTGATTCTGCTTTACTATAAATTTAGCACTGTAATCTCAATGTGTTTTACCATTGATAAAACAAATGCTTGTTCTTGTTTTTTCTAGTCTTTTTCTACTTCCAAAACACACACACACACACACACATACATACACACATTCATACATATGCATATGCGCACATACAACACACAGGAGGATAGATATACAGTTAATTAGGGTCACTTTACTTTCCAGCTTTAACTAAAACACCATCTGGTCCTTAGCCTATGGGCCCAACCTTTGAACAAGCAATTCCTTTAAAAAAATCATCTTTCCAGTAAATTCATTTTTTTTGTAAATTCATTTTTGATGATTTTCCATTTACCTTTATTGACTCATATATCTGATACGGCAAAATCTTTCTAGTGAAAATTATAGTTGCTTCCATTGTTTAGAAACTTAAATACTTTATAGGGATTTATAAAGTAACATTAAAAAATAGCGTGATAAAACAGCAATTGTTGGTTAGACTATATATTATTACTTCATATTCCACAAAAATTTGATGGAAATATAGGTCATTTCTGGTGTGAATGCAAAGCATTAGAGAGACAGCGATAACCCCAAAATTTGGATCTTTAATCTGAACATCTCTAAACTTTATCACATTTTTCATTTTTGATTTTTGTTCTTTGAAGACAAAGTTCCCTAGAAGATTTTTGTCATAGGTGTTTTTTATATATCAACAAAAAATGAGAGAAAGTTTGTTTAGTTTTGGTTTTTTACTTTTGTTGAAATGACCCTGTAGTAATTTTTAACTAATGTTCTTTTCAGCGTATCAGGATGGCCAGCAGTACTCCCTGGTGTTAATCAGGGAAACTGTTACTGAAAAGAGTAAACTTAGCTCAAGAAACCACATTTTGTATTCTAGTAGCCATTTTGTACTAAAATATAGTTCAGTTTCACATTCCTGGCAGCTCCAAGAAAGAATGAGCTAAGGACATCTGGATGATCCACCCCTAAGGCAGTAAAACTGCCAGCCACACCACCCAGGTGGGATCCAGGAATGTTAAACTGTAAAAATTCCCTAAGCATGACTTCATCCATGGCACACCTGTACCCTTGACCAAGTAACTGTGCCTTGTGATTTTTGACTATAAAAAGCTTATGTAACTTGGGGTGCTCAGCTCTTCCATGCACTGCACATATGCAGTGTGAATAATAAGCTCCCTGCCTGGTTTGTATTGTGATGACAATAAACCTTGCTGCTGCATTTCAGACATCTCTGTCTCTGGTGGTCTCTTTGAATGATTGAGATTCAGGCATTACAGCTTTTAACTTTGCACAATTTTAAATGCTTCTTTTTTTGAAACAATAGAAACACTTTTATTTAATAATTATTTAATAATTGTGGGTCATCATGGGCCAAGTGGTGGATATCCAGGATCAACAGCAAGGTTAGCACAACCTCCAAGCCTCTCTTTCTGACTCCAACAGGGTGAGCATATCACCCTCTCAAATGGGGCCTTTGATGTTTCTGATGATAGAGTGGCTGGTGTCATCCATAAATTCTACACACACCTGCGTGCACTGTCCCTGAGAACAGGTCCTGTCCAGCACTTTGGTTACCCTAGCCAGCCTGATGTGTTACATGTGACTCATGTCCTTGATGGCAGCAGTGCTTCCTTTTATAGTCAGTTAATTCTTTCTGGACTGTTCAGTTATCTACAGACTTCCTACTTTGAGCATCTTCCCATTGGAAGTAGGTCCATATTTGTTTGTTCATACTAATGCAGACATTCACTTTCTGATTTTTAAAATTTTATAGAAATCATTTTTCCATACAATATATTTTGATTATATTCTTTTTCTCCTCATCTTCTTGTAGATTCTCCTGACATGTCTAACCACTCAACTTCAATCTCAATATCTCTTTCTCTCTCTTTCCCTCCCCTTCTCCCTCCCCCTCCCTTTCTTTCTCACTCTGTAGTAAAGACAGAGACAAATACATAGGCAGTGTCTTCCAAAGACAGCAGGATTGATATATATATGAACCTACAGAGACTATGATGGCAGCATGCTCACAACCTGTGTGAGTTCAGACCACACAAAAGCACACTGAAAAGCGGACATGCATACCATCCCACCACAAAAAGCTATTAGCAGTTGGTATACTCTGGGAATAGAAGATCAGCTTTCTTCAATGGGGTGTCACTGTAACATATCACCTATATTACAGGGCAGGTGCCATGTCAAGAATAATTGGCCGACACAAAATAGACTTCATGGAGTTTTTAGTTCTTTGTTTCTGTATCTGTACTTGTGTTTGTATGTACTTTTTGCTTTGCCTTCAATGTTTTTTTTTTTTACTTAGTCAGTGTTTTAATAATTCCCTTTACCAAGAAACTTTTAAAACTTTATTATCCAATATTTTTCATAATTCGACAATAAAGGAAATTCACTGGTAAGAAAATGAAGATTCAGTAACTTGGAAGTCACAAACTTGCACTGAATTATATAGTTAGGAACCCAGATACCAGCACCTCATCAATCTGACCCCAAAGATAGTCTTGCCTAAGCTGTTACTAAAAGTTTATGCCAGAAAATTTGTTTAAAAAAAAAAGCTAATTCAAAAGCTGTCTAAATTGATACCTATGAAGAAAGGAAATGCACATTTTTCAAACAAGCCCCCAACATTCATCTTAGGACATAGTTTCAGAATAATTCAACTGTTAGACTCATATTTAACAATTGTTCTGTTTTTCTATCAGCAACCACAGGAAACAAGTATTTGATGAACTGAAACTGAGTACATCTACCATAAAGAAAATGTGTTTCTAATGATACAAGTGCCTCTGACTCTTTAGAGAATAGGCCTATACAAATTATACTGTGATTAGTATTTCATATTGAAGTTACGTAGTTCAAACACTGACATCATTCAACATGGTGAAATACACACACTCATTATTTCACACTATAGTAAAATTGTGGTACAATGGCCTTTCTTGCTTGAGTATCTGTTGGGAGAATGATACAAGAGTGTCTCAAAACTATCCATAAATAAAAATATTATTAACATCAGAATGAAGTGTTTGCATCTTGTTACAGAACTGGTGTCTGTATCTATAATCATATTAGTTTTTAAAAGTCTTACAATGAATCATTGTTCAAAACGAACATATTCTCTAGGTATATGAATTATATGTGTAAATAAAGTCACAGCAAGCCAATCAACAGCACTTGGGAGGAAGAGACAGACAGAACTATGAGTTCCAGACCAGTCTTGTCTACAGAGCTAGTTCCAGAATAGTCTGTTCAGAGAAACCCTGTATTCAGGAAAAACAAAACAAACAAACAAAAAAACTGGTAGAAGTGATGGCCATGAAAGGGAACATTAGCTCTTTGCTTCTTAGTGTGCATGGAGGAAAGTGAAGGTAAGAGGAGAAGGCTAGAGGGAGAAGAATCCATGCCGCTCTATTATTGATCCTGGTCAACAACGGGAAACACAAAGACAATTTTCAAGGAAATAGTAAATTTTTCTAGATTGATGGTTCTAGAGAAATCAAACAAAGCAAACTCTAAAATTTCCAGATCTCTTTAATTGCTCAGGATCTTTCTGGCTGTTTTTAAGAAGGCTAAGAGATTAGGAAATTTATATATTTGCTTCTACCACAATTTTTCTGTCTGGTTTAGAACAAAACAGTAAGAAGGGATGAAAAGAAATTTGTTTTCAAGATGATGGCCTTCAGAAAGAAAGCAGTCTGTGTGCAAGGGTCTAACTCAGTGAGAATACAAGTTTCCCTAGGCCCCTCTTCTTAGGAAAAATAATAACCTGTCATAGGGCAGCGAAATAATTAAGAAACCTTTCAATGAGTATCTGCCTAGAGATGTGTTTCTGACCTGTAAGTTTCTACTTCTTATCAGACACTGAACTTCTCACCATCTTTTTGGAAGCATAATTCTAGAAAGAGCCTCTGAAAACCACATATATAAAGCTCTTTCCAAACTATACCACATGGCATGATTACACTTGAAGTGAAATCATTATATTTTTATCTTTACCAAACAAACTACAAGAATAATACAGCTCAGCAAAGTATTCTGAGAGTTAACACCATATTAGAGGTTTTGAGTGCCCATGTCTATCCAAATTTCTTGTGGTAATTTGAATAGGAATGGTACCAGTAGACTCATATGTTCAAACCTTTGCCCATTGGCAGTGACACTCTTAGGAGATGTGGCCTTGTTGGAAAAAATATGTCACTGGGAGCCACAGAGACATGAAATAGGAACAATAGGAATGTTGGCACCACAAAGCTAACCCATCATAGTCAAGGGCCTCTGATGGAGGGAAAACCAAGATCTCACTGAGTATTGGTGTTAATTGTTCTTTTAGATACTGACCTCTTTCTACAGAGAATTTCTGTGTATGAAGGCAGCCTCCCTCTATTTGTTCTTTCCTTGGAATTTATGAATTTATATCCCCCTATCCTTGTGAGAGAACAGTCACACAGATAAAAATCTTCCAAACTTTTATTCTCCCAGCCCAGAGCAGACTCACTGTCTGCCTTCCCTATGATTACCTTTGCTAGGAAAACAGTATTAACTCATTTAAAACTTCTCTATGGCATCCAAGGCCAGCCACAGACCAGACAAGATAATTCACTGACGTGCCATAAAATCACCTCCACTACTGATTAGATATACAGAGCCAGTTAACCCAAGAAGACTTTCTTAGGCCTCCCTACACCTGTATTCATTAACACAAGATCCTATCTTGAAAGTTTAGGAATGCAAACCAAGCCTTCACTAAATCTCTCCTAGGAAAAGTGCATTAACAGGTCAAAGAACAAAGGAGACCCTTTCATTGTTTACTCATTCACATAGTAACCCCAGGGAACTGGCCTGGTTGGGATATAGAAGACCAACCTATCCCTTCATTGTTGTACTGCCATGCTATGCTATCACTGCATCACCATTGTATTGTGTGTTAATGAAGTTGCTGTACCAATAAAAAGATATTGAAAAGGAATTGTTCTAAGTTTAATTCCTGAGAAGAAATCTTTTGCTGGTGAAGAAGCACATCACCTGAACCTCTAGGAGAAAATTCTTTCTGGGGCTGGAGCCCAGAAGGTTTTTGTTAGTGAAGGTGGGCTTTGAGGTCATATATGCTCAAGCTATGCCTAATGTGGCACACAGTAGTAGAACTGTAGTAGTAGTAGCAGTAGTAGTAGTAGTAGTAGAACTCTCAGCTCCTTCCAGCACCATATCTGCCTGCACACTACCAAGCATCTCACCATAACAACAATGGAATAAACCTCTGAAACTTTAAGTCAGCCCCAATTAAATGTTTTTCTTTATAAGAGTTGTTGTGGTCATTTGCCTCTTCACAGGAATAGGAACCTAACATTGAGAACACTTCCTAATTACATATTTGAATTTTCACAGCTGTTTCATATTCACAGAACTCTGAAAAATTGTGTGGATAATTTCCATGATTTCCTTTAATACCCCAAGCCATACATGGTTCTCTGTTCTTTTCCTTATTTTTTTCCTTGTGGTGAGCTGGGATGCTATAGATAACTGTCATGTATTCCTTTGTACCTGTATGATTCCTTACTATACAGTTGCTATAGTCCAGTCGCAACAACTCTGCTGACTCCTCCCAAAGATATTTCATTAGTCTATCATTGCAATTCTCTATAACACAATGACTCCAGATGCTGACAGAAAATGTGTTAAGAATTATGTGAGGCCAATCAATCCCAAATCTAGATGCAAAGTGGAGTTGTTGTTGTGTAAGTCCAAGAATTCTTGGAATATGATGCAGCTGAGACAAAGCACATAGATGGAATCAGTGATGTGCTGACACATCCATGAAACAGAAAACTTCCAAATAGTTTGCAGTTACAATATAGAAGGGACTATGAACCATAGTCTAAGAGGGGACACATGTGCTCTTTGGAATATCTAATTTAAATTACAAATATACTAAAGAATTAAATTTAGAAAATGAGTATAATTGTATTTAAACTAAAAAGTAAAGATTTTATAAAATAAGAACAATGAAAATGATCAGAAGTACATGACATGGCTGTTGGATTCATAAACTCACAGCCGCTGTGGTTACCTGCCCAAGATCATGCATGAATGGAAGTGGAACTTACAATTTTTACCCCTAACTGAAAAGTTATTCGCAGTTAATAATGTCTGGAAGAAGAAGAAGAAGAAGAAGAAGAAGAAGAAGAAGAAGAAGAAGAAGAAGAAGAAGAAGAAGAAAAAGAAAAAGAAGAAGTCATTTTTCTTAGGGAGAGTTGCCCAAGCTCCATTGAATGAGTCTATACCTAGACACATAGATTAGACACAGTGGGATATTGTGAAAAAGAAACAAGATCAGGAAGTTTGCAAATAGAAGTGTTGGGGTGTGGTTAAGAGGGAGTGGCATGGAAGAAATGGTGGAGTGGTAGTGGTGTGGGCGGCCTCTTTTCCTCTCGGCTGTTGGCCATCAGGCTGAGAAGGGACAACAGTATGCATCCACAAGCACGAATGGAGGGAGGCCTCAGGGAGATGGACTTTGATAAATTAGCTCAACTTTACTTCAAGATATAAGGAGAATATAGGACTGGGGAGCCTGGGAACAAATGCTAATTTGCATTAAGTGGCATGCTCCTATCACAAAGCTTAATATATAGTAATGAGATCCTATAATAGAGCTCTTCTCAGCCGGGATCTGTGCCAAAGGTCAAGCCAAAGATGAGTCAGTCAGGCATCTGGTTTAGAGACAGCTTTTGGATAGGTCAGTCCTCCAGGCACAGGGACATTCTCCAGATAAGGGAGTGAAGAAAGTAGGAACATTTGCTGGAGAGAGGGAGCTCAAGGTGGCTGAGCAATTGAAATAAGCTGCCAGACCATGGCAGACTGGGACTTCTACCAAGACAGCAATATTTTCCAACAGAGTGGATACTATTATAAGACATGGTATATGGTTATAAGATTCTTAAATATTAAAACTTTTATTAGATAATTTGAAATTTTTAATAACTGTGATTTAGTTGTTAGTAATTTATTGCTGTGAAGAGGCACCATGACCACAATAAATCTTATAAAGGAAAAACACTTAATAGGACTTGCCTTACAGTTTCAGAGGTTTATTCCATTAACATTATGATGGGATAAGGTGGTGTACAGGCAGACATAGTTCTGGAGAAGGAGCTGAGAGTTCTACATCTTGATCTACAGGCAGCAGAAGCACACTGTGTACCACACTAGGCATAGCTTGAGTATATGTGACCTCAAAGCCCACCCCCATAGTGATACTTTTCCTCCAAAAAGGCCACACCTTTAATAGTGCCATCCCCTATGGGCCAAGCATTCAAACACTTGAATCTATTCAAACCAATACAGTTTGCAACATTAAAATATAGACATGCAAAAATTGAATAAAATCTGGGTAAAATTTTGAAAATAATTTGTTAATTTAAGATTATATTTATAAGTAAAACACTAAGGCCTCATTGACAAATGAACAAAGATGATGGTTTTTAAAGAACAGAAAAGATAGTGAAAATTTGGAAAAAATAACTACATTAAAAAATAATAGCTAAAATTTGATACCTATTTTAACTTACCAAAAAAGAAATAATAATAATATTCTTTGCAAAACTCAGTGTCATGGACACTCTCCTTTAATTTCTAGTGGGAATTACAATTGTTAGAGCCTTTCTGAAAACAATATAGTGACATATTTTATAAGCAAGGCTTTCCTCATCTATGACTTTGTTATTAGGAATATTCTAATACATCTATATAACAGCATATTGTATTGCCAATTACAGAGTTGACTTAAAGTATTCACTTCATAAACAATGCAAAGAAAAAAACTACTGATTGGCCATCTGGGAGATTACCATTCAATGGAGACTGCCTGACAAAGTATCTGTGTACTTGGACTTTGACCATACCGGATCTTACATGCTAATAATGTAATTCAAGTGAGAGTCTTTAGGTGTGTTATCATGGACTGTCTTCCATGATGGCATTAGACTAGCTAAAGTAATTCAGTTAAACTCCATGTTCATGAGCCTGGACCCCAACAGAAACCCTACACAGCAAAACTCAAATACTGGTTATCAGTCATACATGTTATACACAACAGCTTGGAAAATTGAGTGTTACCCCAGCCAGTAGGGTCTTCACCGTGAACCTGAAGCAAGAGTGAAACAAATGGAGGGATAAGAAACACAAGGACAAGAGCAAGACAAAGGTTCTGATCAAACTCTGAAACTCTATTATTTGACCAGCAGTTAAATAGGAACTCAAGGGTGGGAAAGTACATGTAGATAGATAGGGTGATGAAATTCCACAGTCAAAAGGTGTTTTGCTAATACAGGATGTGTTACTATAGAAATCTATCTATCTATTGCCTAACCGGGAAGGAGCCCCTGTTCCCTGAGAGTCTGACCAGAAAAGAGTTACCTGTTGCCTGGGAAAAAACTTAACTCATAGTAAAAGGAAACCCAACTTAAGCCTTGCCCGAAGTCCTGAATTCCTGGCATAGCTTAAGACAGTGGGTACGTTAGCCCTTGGCTCCCAGGAGCAGAGTGTTGCCAACAGCTTTACAGAAAGGGGCTGCCTAGAAGATCACACGACACTTGATCTCACTTAGACTCCAGTATCTGCACCTGTTTCCCCTTTGGTAAGGTTAATCTGTATCCTTTTGCATTATTAAACTGTCACAACAAACATGTATGTTTCAAATATCTTAAATGTTTCTATGATAATACTCGCAGAGAAAAGACTATGTACTGTTTATTATTAAACTCTAAACTTTATTTTAAGCATTTTATTTTAATAACACTGGGAGTGATGGACAGAATGTGCATATGAGT
>PVIH01007114.1:0-103699 GCA_004025045.1 Sigmodon hispidus
GTTTCTTTCATAGATTTGTTCATCTCTTCCAATTTTTTGTTTGTATTTTCTTCTATTTCTTTAAGGCTATTTTTCATATCTTCTTTGAGAGCTTCGATGATCATCAAAAAGGAATTTTTGGTGTTGCTTCCTTCTGTTTCCTCTTCATTGCTCAGTTCAGGTCTTGTATTTGTAAGATCGCCACTTTCTTCTGGAGTTATCTTGTTGTTCTTTGTATTATTATGTAAGTTTTTGCACTGACGTTTGCCCATGGCTTCAGTGGTTCACGATTAGATGGGTCCTGGTCAGTTGTGGCACTCGGGCTTGTGCACCTCCTGTCACCCTTCTTGGCGGGGTCTGAGTCTGTTCTTCAGGGACTCCAGTGGTTATCTGTTCGCTCTGTTGGAGGTGGAGGTGGGTAGCAGTGCAAATTCCCTCAGCAGCAGCTGTGGGTATGGTGACAGGCAGACTTTATCTGTGCCTGCTACCGGCCTTTCCTTTCTTCCCTCACCTCCTGACTGCAGTTGCCCTCAGTAGCTCAGGTTCTCTTGGACAAACATAATGATACCGTTACTTAAGAGAAGTCCAAATTCAAATTTTATAGGAGAAATCTGACTCCCTTTCTAAAAATCTAAACATATTTGTGGCTCCCCGTCAGCAACAGCTTGCTCTGTTTAATGAACTCTGCTCTAAGGGAAGGCAACCACTGTTCAGACCTAACAGTGACCCTCTTCCAATTCTTCTGGATTAGTTGAAAAAAGTAGAATATTAATTTCTGAAATGACTCATGGTGGTGAACAGATTTCTTCCAGAAGTTATTTCTTATGTAAATTTAACATTGGAAACAAATTTTGTATATATCCTGTGTTTAAGCAGTGGTCCACAGAGCTGTGGGAACGCAAGTCCGCTTGGTTTCCTACTGGAGCATAAGCAGTGACTTTAGAAGTGTTCTGCATGGCTGCTCCTCTGTTGTTTGCTTGCCGTTGTTTTATTTTCTTGTTTGTTTGTTTGTGTTTGTTTTAAGACAGTAGCTCACACTGGTCTGGCACTCACCATGAAACCCCAGCTGGCTGCAAAGCCACAGTGATTCTCTTGCCTTGGCTGGAATTTCAAGAGAGAGCCACCCAGCTCAACTTTTTGTTTTTTAAGGAGGAAGAGAAGTCATTTCTCTTTAAAGACTGCATGCTTTGAGCAGAAGGTTCCTAGAGTTATCTCGTGTTCTGGTATGAGGAGCAGCACATTTGCACCCTGTCCTGGTATTCTCCAGAACGACCGTAATGACAGGCTTAGTGGCTATTACCCTTCAGTTCAGGTCACCCAAATTTAATACTTCTTCAGTTGTATTGGTTGAATTGCCAATGTTCTGTAGCCAGACCTGGCTTTCCAGAACCTTCTAAGCGTGCCTGTTCCCTGATCCTTCATCAATGGTGGCAGATTAGCATTAGTGGCAAAGGGATTTCACCTTTGAAATTAGATATAGCTCTAACTCAGGGCATCTTTTTCAAACATTTACTGGCACCCAACTATAGAATATCCAGAGTATCTGTGATCATAAGACATGGGGAATGCTGTTGTAGAAGACAGAGCTAATGTTTTGGGTACCTCAAAGCAGACATCCTGTTTTGATATGAGTGGAGTACAACTATGGTTCTTCCATTCTGTATCTCCAAACATCAGGCAGGCACTCAGACATCCCCGAGTCCAGCCACACCCTCTCCCATCTGTTTGTGGAAAATTGGCAGCTTCGACACAGTCATAGAAATTTAAATATTTCCAAGGGTGCCCAAGTAGTTAATAGGATACCATTTTAGGAAAAACTAAATAAAAGTTTGTGTTGACTTGAAAAATACCTGAAGGGCCTTTGTATGTCATAGGACTTGCATTCATCAGTTAGAAAAGCACACTGGTTTATTAGAAGAAACTTCTTAGCAACAGCAGGAGCTCTGTAGTTCCCTAGAAGCCGTTGCCTGTAAACTTAAAGTGCAATTTATCTTACAGATCGCTGACTTAATTGCAGGCGCTACACGAGACCTGAGGCTGGAAGTGGCCTCTCTCCAAGAAAAGCTCCGAGAATCCCACACACGCTACACAGAAGAGTCTGAGTCAAAGAAGAAAGAGATTGAGGAGCTGAAAAGTCTGCTTGCAGAATCTGAGTGTCGCTTGAAGCAGGAAACTGGCCGTGATGATTCAGTTTCCGAAGACTTGAAGAAGGAAATGAAACAGAAGTCAGATGAGCTGGAAAGAGTAATGCTGGCCCAGACACAGCTGCTGCAGCAGTTCAGCCAATCCCAGGAGGAGGTAGGGAGCAGCCACTCCTCAGGGAAGAGCATACAACACACACACACAAATGAGACAGGCAGTTTGAGGTCAAACAGACAGAGTCACACCCTGGCTCCATGGCATCCCTTAGCTTCTGCAGGACAATTCTCTTATTTTTAAATATCCTTTGCTCTGATAATCTCATCCATGCACACAATGTATTTCTGTTAGTCATAGTCATAACATCCCTTCCTTTCTTTCAACTCACCAATTCCCTGTGTCAGCTTTCCTACTTGATGATTGTTGTTGTTGTTGTTTTAATAATAAACAATCCAATTAGTGCTGCCCATAGATGCGTGGGTGTGCAGCCTTCCACTGGGACACAGTCCATCTACCAGGGCTGCCCCCAAAGAAAACTGTCTCTCTTTCCCCTCGCAGCCGTCAGCTGTCACATTGCTTCTCAGCTAGGGGTGGAAGGCTTCAGCCCCTCCCTGCTCCCTGCCAGAGTGTTGACTGGCTTGATCTTGTGTGGCTCTTGTAAAGGCAGCTCCAGCCTCTGAGTCCATAAGTACAAGGGTCTGGTTATGTCACCTAGAAACTCCAGTCCTCCTCCTTAGACTCTTCTTGCTCCCTCTTCCACCAAGTTCTGTGAGCCATGGGACAGTGGTGTGACAGATGTCCTATTTAGAGCTGAGCCCTTTCTGTGAGTCAGTTCTGTGTTGTAAATGATCACTTAAAAGCTCCAAGACTAGGGATCCTTACAGATTACATTTTATTTGCTTTATATCTTTGTCACAGATTTTCAGAGTACACACTACTTATGTTTAAAAAAAAACATGGATAACATAAAGATAATATGACTTTGATATTTTATAGCTTTGTCAGTCTGAACTTCTGAGGCAGCTGATATGTTTGAGTCCTCTGTCTTATGAGTGCAGTTATTTCAGCAGTGTTTTTAAAACTAAAGTAGACTCATCTTTATTGCTAATATAGCATATAAAGACAAATAGTTCTGAATGCTAGTAAGAAGTAAGATTTTTGTTGGCCTTACTGGCCTCTTAATAAAGGAGGAAATGGAAGGCATTAGCAATAATATCAGATATTGACAGTAAACACTATGTTTTTGCTACATTTAAGTTGCCAACCGAAATTGAAAGCTTATGTCATCATTATAAATACGAAATGAAACTGTTATATAGAATCATGAAGATGAAATATGGACTGGATAAACAGCTAAAGAGTAACACTGCCCAACTTTATAAGGCAGCCATTATTTACATGTCACAGGTGAGGGACTAACAAACTCGGATCATTTCACAAGCTCACACAACGAGGGAGCCAAGATTCAAATATGAATCTCTGTGGAACAAAAGCTCCTTTTGTAAGGATTCCTGGCATGCCACGTGGTGGACCCAACATGGCGCTGGGTGGAATAAGAATTTCTGGCATGTAGCGGCCTCGTGGTAAAGCCAACATGGCACGGTATATGGAGGGCATGCCCTAGGCGTGGCTACATGAATTCGTGCCCACCTCTTTCTCTTAAAAAGAAACACCACGTGACAGCCCTCTCTCTTCTCCCTCTTTCTCATCTCTCCATCTTCCTCTCTCTGTCTTTCTCTCCCCTGCCTTCCTCCAGGTACCTGCCGCCGCTCAGTAACTCTCTAAAATAAACTTTTGTGTGCATCTGGTAGTGTGTCTCTTATCATGCACAAAAAAACTAATACCTTTTCCAGGAAGAACCACTCTTCCAGGAGTGATTCTGATTCTGAGTTTCAGGGTAACCTCAGGCTTAGCCTACAATACCCCATAGTCTGCATCACATACTTTTACTCTAAAAATAAACAACAACAAAAAGCAAATAAACACCAAACAATAAATACAGTGCGGCTTGGGGCTGGGTTCATGGGGTCAGGAGAGAGTCTCATATAGGAGGACAGCAGCTCCAGTCCAATCAGGAGAGGAATCAGAAGACACTGGAGAAGCTGAGGAAAGAGCACCCCTGATTCCCCTCCAGTGGGTCCATATTAACATCCCCATGGACAGAAGGATGCTAAGGAGAGAAAGGCATGGACCAGCAAGTCTGGATCCCAAATAAGAAATGACTCAGCCAGGAGACAAAGGAAAAGGTTAAATTTAAAAAAAAAAAAAAAAAAAAAAAGGGTCAGTTATCATCTATGTAGATGCTAGGGATTATGCTAGATAAGTAGTAGTGAAATGATGAACAAAATGGTACCTGCCATTTCCTACTGTCTGGGAAATGTTAAAGAAAACCTTGAGTGAATAATTGAACTAACACCAAGAATAAAGAGTGACCCCCTATAGAAATGTATCATATGTAAAATTTAAACTTAAGGGTAGAGACACCCTACCTTAAGAGCCTATAATTTATCACTACTTGACAAATCACCCCCAAAGCCAGTGACTTTAAACTATAAGAATTCATTGTCTCATTTCTGTTTCAAAGATGTATTGATTTATATTTATGTGTGTATATGTGTCTATGAAGCATATGCACATGGGTGCTGGCTGGTGTGTAAAGCTGTGTTCAGCAGTAGAGGTCAGAAGAGGGAATCTATCAGGTGGCTTTCTCTGTCATTCTTAGCCTATCTGAGACAGAATCTCCCTGAGTCTGAGGCTCTCAGTTTCTCGGGGAGCCCAACAAGCCCAGCCATTCTCCTGTCTCTGCCACTGACAGGGCTGGAGTTACAGGTGTGCATAGGGTGCCAGGGTGCAAACTCAAGTTCTCATGGTGTACAGAAAGCACCCCTAGCCAATGAGACATCTCTCCAGCCCTTCAACATCTTATTTCTGTGGATCAGGAAGCTGCTGTAGTTTTAGCTGGCTATCTGTGGTTCAGGGTCTTATATGAGCTTGGTGTGAAGGTGTCCATGAGGCAACAGTATCAGCTAGAGGCTCATCGAGAGATACTGGGCTTCTAGTTTGCTTGAATGAGTAAGGTTATATTAAAAGGTTAATATTCTCATGAGCTGTTAATGGAGAACCTGTAGCTATTGGCGAGAGGCATCCCTCAATTCTATGTCACATGGGCCTCTTCAAGAAAGAACTAGATTTCCTCAGGAAGGTAGAGAAAGGTACCTAGAAGTGGCATCTCCCGGCTTTCGTTATATTCTGTTTTTTCCAAATGAGTCAGTAATTCCAGCCTGCATTCAGGGTAAGCAGGCACCAAGCCGTGACTATGAAGAGATGGGCTCCTGGGCCCATCAATTCTGTATCTGTTACTTTTCTCTGATGTGACAAAACAAAATGCCAGGACCAAAGCAACTGGAAACGTTCGGCTGTGCTTATACTTCCAGGGGTTAGAGTATATGGTGATGCTACAAGGGCGTGGAGGTGGCTGGCTGGAACAGCAGCTGGGGGATCAGACCTTGATCCACAAACAAGAGGCAGAAAGAGACATTGGGAATGGGCCAAGTCTTTTGAAACCTCAAGACCTACCCCTAGTGACACATCGTCTCTAAATAGGCCACACCTCCTAATCCTTCTCAAACAGTTCCACAAACTAAAAACCAAGTATTCAAATATATGAGTGCAGTGGGAATCGGGCATTATTCACCTTGACCTAGCAGTGTAGCCTTTAGGCCTTGAGGACCCATGTATGGGGCATAGCCAGGCCAGTCTAAGACCAGGTACATGCTGTCTCTCTTTCCTGTTTGCTTCCTCACACTCTTAGAGAGAATACCAGACCCCACCACCACCACCACCACCACCACTACCCCATGGACCAATCCAGCTTTCCAGGAATTGACCTATGGTTCAATCTCTTGTATCAGCTTGTGTCTCAGATAAACCCCTTAATAAATATTAATCTTTTTATATAATCAGTTGCTAGTGATTAATACCAACTATATCTGGCGTAGGCTGAGCCAGATGGGCCAAAAACTTCATACTACAAACTTTGGGCTACAAAAGTGTCTACACTTACATTTTCTAACCACACCCTCTAGAGGTAATGTTAATAAAACTCAAAGTGAAAAGTGGATTTCTTTATAGATAAGAGATCTAAGAAGAAATCATCTCACCTTGTTCCTGGTTGTGAAAGGATGCCACTTTTAAGATGGGTTATATTTTTTAAAAAATACTGGCTCTGGGACTGGAGAGATGGCTCAGTAGTAAAGAGCAATTGTTCTTCCAGATGGCCTGGGTCCATTCCTAGAACCCAAATGACAGCTCAGAACTGCCCATAACTCCAGTTCCAGGGGATCTGATGCCTCCTTTCACCCCCAAGGACTCTTGCACACATACAGTTCACAAATTCAGGTACACATACACATAGACATAAAATAAAAGATTTTAAAACAAAACAAAATTGTAGACTTCTGGAAAGATATTAGGTTAGCATATAAATAGCAATAAATCATTATTAGGGGGGAGAATGTATTGTTCATAAAATAAAGCCAATGGAAAATATGTAAGGGGGGACAATTTTCTTTCATGTTAAGGACAAATAGACTAGGTTTTTCATCTGTTTGGTTAGTTGGTTTTGTTTGGTTCTGTTTTTATCAGAAGTTACCAAAATATCACCTCAAGTTAAATAATGAAAACTGAAGAATAAGTAAGTCATTAGGGCTGCTTCTCTGGTTAAACAAGCCAATGTCCAGAATATACTTAAAAAATAGGAAATGGGGCACTGAAAATGAATAGATTTATGAGCAGAAAGAATGCGAGTTGTAAATAAAGCTGTGTAAAATGAAAGGTTCGGTGTGTTTTAACCATGTTCTGTAAACACTTGAAGTTCCTCAGATTCTAGAGAATTTAAAACTGTAATTACTTAGAGAGAGAGAGGGAAAAAAAAAAAACTCCCATTAGAATGAAGATAAATTAGTGTCCTCCTGAGGAAGCTAATTAGGGGAGGAAAGTCCTAGTCCCTTTCATGAGGCCAAAATATGAGTGGAATTTGTTTTGAACCATAGAAAGGGTAGAAAGGAGGCTGAGGCCTCTGAGAGGCCAATGGCCTTCCTCGGTGTGGTGCCTGGGGAAGTGACAGCAATAATGAATGGGAGGCAGGACCAGAGAAGGTGCAGAACTCAGGAGACAGGAAATGGAAAACAAAACTACTGAAAATGTGAATTGAACAAGACTCCAAAAAGTTCTTTTTGAGTAAAAGACACACATCCTAAAAACCTGGAACCTTGGAAACAGAAAACAGGAAATTATGTTAGTGAGTAGCACATTGTTAATAAAGCCAAAGTAAAATGGATCATGTATGGGAAATCTGATGAGTTCCACACCAATTCTGTCGAGTTAGAATTGCCAGTGAAAGAGCCTCTTTACGATCTTGTGATCTAGAGGAAGAGGATAATTTTTTAAAAAGTACATCCAAAGGAAAACAGAGAGCTCAACCTTTCTGTTATTTTAAGACCATAGACAAGAGAGGGAGAGAGCAGAAGGTTCTGATTCTGCAGTTCTCTAATGGTAGTTAGGACTCACAAATAGGAAACCGTACTCATAGTTAATGAGGGGGAATGGAACGAATGTGTTTATCTTTATTGCACTACACGGCCATGAAATTATAAGAAATAAAAGTAAATAAATCCATGAGGGCAAGAAAAGAGTTGACAGCTGACAAAATTTGAGGGAATGGAAATCAAATGCTTGAGAGAGAATAGACTTGGCAAAGTATGGAATCCCAAAACCCATTTCTCATTGTGGGTGAGGGGATCCCAAAGGAGAAGCCTAATCACATGAGAAAATATGGGCTGCTGAGGAAAGGGAGGCACAGATCACCACTGGGAAGGGATTGAAGCAAAGCTAGGACTCATTGGGGTTAAAAAGAGCCAATAGATTCTGAGGGATCCATACTCACCTGCCTGGGAAGAAACCCAATGATGTCTTTCTAACTGAATTGAGTGAGAAAGACACCAGATGTGAATGAGAGCATGGGATAGAGGAACACTAGTGAAGGTCTAAATAGCAAATGGGAAACTTCCCCATCCTCTTCACAAACTCCTTTCCCAGAGTGCAGACAAGAGGCTTCTATGTGCATAACTAAGAAGCTAGAAGAACCGTCCCTTATGAAATGATCTGCCCAAAAGAAAAGACCCATGCATACTGGCCATCGGGGTATCCAAGGTAGTGACTGCCTAGAAGTGTGCCAGCCAACAGCACTGTCCAGACACACATGTATCATTTTCAGAACTCATTTTTAAATATAAACAGCCAAAAGCCACATAATATTTTAGGACTGTCTTTAATATAAAGGACAGCAACCAGAAACAAATGAATACATAATTAGCCCCGCCAGATTGTCACCAACTGTGTTGACTTGAAATGTTTGGCTTTTCAGAGCATTCAAATGTCCAAATTGTCGCTGAAGGAGTGTCGATCTGTATTTTCATCCACACACCTGTTTTTATTGTTAGGCACTTTGCCTTGGCATCCTGTGTTTGCTTTGCTTAAAAAAAAAAAAAAAAAAAAAAAAAAAAAAAAAAAAAAAAAAAAAAAAAAAAAAAAAAAAAAAAAAAAAAAAAAAAAAAAAAAAAAAAAAAAAAAGAGAGAAAAGAAAGTACAAGTCACTGCTGTGTGCTGCAGCCTCCAGACATGGCAAGAGGCAAGCAGAATTTGTCTCCAAGCAATTAGCACAGTGGTGACCTATGAGCAGGAATAAGGATCTTATGTAACTTCCTAAAATATTGAGATTATTGATGGCCTTAATCCTTTTGATATCTAAAACTATTTCCAAGTATCAAATCTATTTAAAAGTTTGATAAAACTGTGGTGACAATGGACCTATGTAAACTGTAAGATGGAATTTTATGCATACATAGCATTTGCAAACACAGATAGCTTATTTTCAAAAGGATTTCCTTAGTTTGGGAATATGTATTTACTTCAAATGCATATGTAATTGATGTTGAGAAAGTGGCATGTTCTGCTCTGATAATTCTGAATAGGAGAATGAGAAACGCATATCCAGTTATGCAATTATCAAAAAGTGATTCTTAACCTTGACACATCATAAAATGTAGTTTTAATATATTTATTTTCTTTCCCAGTCTGTTTCCTCCTCTTCCTCTCTTCTCCCCATCCCTCTCTGTCCCCACCCCTTTATTTTCACCTCAATCCACTCTTCCCCCATTTCTGTTTAGGAAAGGGCAGGTCTCCCATGGGTATCAACAAAACACGGCATATCAAGTTACAGTTAGACTAAGCATCTCCCCATGTATTAAGGCTGGGCAAGGCAACCCAGTATTAGGAGTAATTTCCCAAAAGCCTGTAGAAGAGCCAGAGACAGTCCCTGTTCCCGCTGTTAGGAGTCCCGAAAGAGGACCAAGCTACACAACTGTAACATATATGCAGGGTGCCTAGGTCAGTCACCAGTAGCACAAACTATTAAGATTAACACTTAATAAATGGGACCTCAAGAAACTGAAAAGTTTCTGTAAGGCAAATGACACTGTCAATAGGACCAAACGGCAGCCTACAGAATGGGAAAAGATCTTCACCAACCCCATATCCAACAGAGGGCTGATTTTCAAAATATATGAAGAACTCAACAAAGTAGACACCAACAAACCAAATAATCCAGTTTTTAAAATGGGGTATAGATGTAAACAGAATTCTCAACAGAAAAATTTCAAATGGTTGAGAAACTCTTAGGGAGATGTTCAACTTCTTCAGCCATCAGGGAGATGCAAATCAAAGGACACATCATAAAATTGCAGCATCTGATTCTCTTTCAAAGAGTAAAATGTTAAGGGTCATGCATAGGCTTAGCTGGCTGAAAGCAGGGCTAGATGAACTGAGAGCCCAAGATTTTGGCCAAGAAGCATGGGTAGACTTGTGCTCTGCCAGGGAGTATCTACTTGTGAAGAGGGGAGAGAATGTCAGGGTGGTGAGTGATTCAGAAAAGTATGGAGGCATTGCTGTGCCCTACTTCATTAATGGTGACAAGATGGTGGAGTTTGGTTGTTGAGTTAGAAGAAGAAATCCTAGATAACATGTCTCTTTAGGCTCTTCTCTCTCATCTTTAAAACCTTGATTCTTCAAGGCCATTATTCTGAGGGACTTTGTCATTTCTACAGCTTTTATTCTGATAAGCCTACAATAGCTGGCTTTACTGTGTTTGGAAGCAGGAGTATATAATTTCAATGAAATCTGCCTGCAAATCCATCTTCTTTCCTAAAATTGTATTTAGTTCCTTTTTTAAAAAATATTTATTTATTATGTATACAGTATACAGAAGAGGGCACCAGATCTCACTACAGATGGTTGTGAGCCACCATGTGGTTGCTGGGAATTTAGCTCAGGACCTCTGGAAAAATAAGTGCTGTTAACCTCTGAGCATCTCTCTAGCCCTGTATTTAGTTTCTTATTCTTATTTTACCAAAAAGCTATTTTCTTCATTTTTCTGTAGTGTTTTTATCTGAACAGTCTAGCTTCATGGAGCCAGGCACATCTTGTGCTAACCCATACTCATCTGTTTCCACAGAACTTCCTTCTACCACCATTGCCCCCCCCCCCCCCGCACTGGCTGGCCACCCACATTCCTGGGTTATATCTGGTTAGAGCAGGTAGAAACTGTGTCATCTATCATTTTGTGACTCGTCAGGGTCTCATTAGTGTAAAACATGAACCAAGGCATCTGGGCTTATTCTTCAATGAAGACTTCTTTTCTGGCATACCCTCTCCCCACCCAATTAGGCCAAATACAGCTGATTCTGAAACACCACAAACAAGGTTCTTCAGAGTGATCAGGTCACTCACCAAAGCTTTCTCTTGCTTCTTCTCCATGTTTGGAACTTTAAAAGACTCAATCATCTCTGAGGGTAAAAACCAACCACTCTCACGTTTCAAAAAGCTGGGAATTGGCCACTTTTAATATTAGAAAGTTTAAGTGGATGGTGAGCTAACTTACATTTTCAATTTTATACTTACTTACTCTGAGGGAGTGCAATTAAGCAATTAATTATTTTAAGTCCAGTTGAAGCAGACTTTGAGGGTTTTGAGGCAGCTGTGCCCAACACTGGTGGGTGGGCTTTAGACCTAGGAGCAGTAATTCTTCCTTCCCTAGTGTTAGGTTGTTCCCATTGCTGCGGCCACGCCCCCACCTGCAGGGGCTCCAAAGAGCCTCTGACATAGGCATGTCTACCCTTAAAATCCTCAACCACTTCCTCTTATTCTCTTCTTCTCTGCCCCTTACCCTACTCTTTCTGTCCTCTCTTCCCTCCCCCCCTCCCTTGATAAACCTAATATGGCTCCCTTGGCAGCGTGCTGGTGAATTCTTTCACAAGTGAAATACTAACACCTAGGCCGCACTGACCCTCCTTTGAGCCCCTCCCCATTGTCCTCTGTCTCCAGCCTTGTCCCCTGCCTCCCCCTACGATGCCTTTCACAAAGGTGGCATAGAGAGCTTCTTTTCATGCCAGTGTGAGTGTGCCAGCGCCCAGCTTGAAATATCTTCCCATCATCCAGCTGGCCTTCTCAGAGCCGAAGAAGCACTCCAGTGAGAGCACATTGCCAAGTTCTCCTCTCCTGACTTGCTCACTTCTTCCTGCCTCAGCACTGGTCTCTGTGTTTTCAAGCTGAGTCTCCGGCAGCCATGTTCCATGCCTGGCTGCATCATGCTGCCATCTCTGCTTGGAAGCTCCCACTTTCCCTTCTTTATGGTGCATGCTGCATTTCATTCTGACTTCATTTCAGTTGCAGCCCAGTGATATTTCTTTACCATGTTATGGTAAAATGTGGCCCAAGATAATTTTATCTACAACATGTAGAGGATGTTGGCTTCATTGATTATTTTTGTGTTTACAGGTAATTTTCAGTCCCATCAAGCATATTCTATCTTATAAACTTTTTCATGTCAACCAGTAAAAATACATATTAAAAGTCTGCAATAGACATTCATAGTAGTACATGCCTTTAGTCCCAGCACTTGAAAGGCAGAGCAGGAGGATCTCCTGTGAGATGGGGCCAGCCTAGTCTACATAGTGAGTTCTAGGCCATCCAGAACTGCATAGAGACCCTGACCCCAAAACAAAACAAACAAACAAATAAAAAGAGTGTGCACCGCCCACACTAATTGCCTCATTGCTGAAAACAAAATAACCACCCGAGGGCCATAATTCTTTTCACTGGGATGGAATTTTCCACTAGTGTGTCTACTGACTCCAGTCACGTGTTTCTTCATCAGGCTGGCGCATCCCACTCCTGAAACAGAAACTTCCTAAACTTTCAGATGTTCTGTTTCATAGTTTACACTATGAAAGAATAAATTATAACACTTAAACTACTTGTGGACAAAACTGTGTTGTCATGTCAATTTAGGGGAAATAGTTGTGGTATCGGCAGAGAAAATGAAGGTGTTAGGATATCCACCTTGGAAATCCTAGTGGTTTGGGACAGATAGAAGTCCCAACTGGGGGTCCTGTTTTCAGTTCAGAGGTCCTCCTGCTTTGGGAAATAATAAAGAATTAACCCCTTGTTCTGACTAGCCTTGGAGGGGGAGTTGCAGAGTGCTTGGCCTCACACAGGCAGCACTTTCCCTGCCTCCACCCACAGCTCTTCCTAGGCTGGACTGTATCCAGTAGGACTTGGGGTGTGCAATCTGAGAACTCTGAGGCTGCTTCTGCCCTCACCCGCTAGGAAGCACAGCCTGGAGTCCACTGGCATCATGCTCCCGCTGCACCTGC
Source organism: Sigmodon hispidus (assembly GCA_004025045.1). Lineage (NCBI taxonomy): Eukaryota > Metazoa > Chordata > Mammalia > Rodentia > Cricetidae > Sigmodon > Sigmodon hispidus. The sequence goes on from PVIH01007114.1 coordinate 12,888, forward strand.
TGTTGGGGATGTCTTTCCACTCACTGTACCTCCCCGTTCCCCCTTTTGTTTTCCTGAGACCATTTTGTAAGAGACTTGCCCCGGTGTGTTTTCTGTAGAGCGTTACTATCTTGGAGGCTGAGATTCCAGTGCGGTGGGCTGACGGGACTGTCTTTGTTTCCTGAGGGCTCCTGTCACTACCTCTTCACTCATCTTTTCCTGCTGTGGCACCCGCCCGCCCTCAATACCATGGACTTGTCTGTCCTGCTGTTCACTGTTGCCATAGTTTCTCAGGTTACAAGAAACCGACTCCTTCTCAAAGTTTTCTTAGGCAGGGATATTTTATACTAATTAATTGAAACCATTTAAATTTGATTATTTGTGCATATTTTGCCAGTTTACTGTATATAGAGATAAGTAATGTGTACAGTTAGATAGTACTGATTATGTAGATAAACACTGTGAATAGATAAAGAACACAGTGAGCTCTTTTTAACAGAAAGGCCAGAATTCTATAGAATGAAAATGTCTTACCAGTTTTCAGCACCTTGATGTTCTAGGCATACAGTGGCACCTGTCTGCTTGCATAATGAAGTAGACGCCTCACACAGGCACAGGGCTAGTGGGTAGGCGGCAGGGCTCTACACTCCTGGCTAAGGAGTTCTCGGCACGTTACATAACCAGCCCTCCCTTCTATGTCTTTTTTTGGAAAATATATCAAGAGCAGTAAGCGTGATGGCCCTGACACTGCACCCTATTAATCTTCTTCAGAAGCAGCTTGATACTTCTTTAACCCTGACTTCCAGCCAGGACTCAGGTAGAGTTAATGAGAGCCAGATGACAAATCCACAAATGTCAGTAGTCTCCAGTGCCTCAAAAACTAAAAATAAGCAGAAGCAAATAATTGAGCAATGGGTTTAAAAATATGTATGTGAGTGGGGAATCATATGTGTATGTAATATAAATATGAATGAGGACCTTTGACCCAGATATTCAGATGGCTGTAATAAAAATCACTATGTTAATCTGAAATTGTTCCCATAGTCTTTTTGTTCGTGGTGGTTTTGGTTTTTTGAGACAGGCTCTGTCTATGTAGTTCTGGCTGTTCTCAAATTCATAAAGATCCACCTGCCTCTGCCTCCTGAGTGCTGAGATTAAAGGCCTGTACCACTATACTCAGCCCATATTATATTTTAATTACCAAATTTGTAACTGAGTAAAGTTCTGTCTGTAATCACAGGAAACTCAAATAGGAAGATACAATTTAGCCTGATGATTTCTTATGCAGTTCCACTGATAGTAGATTAGCCAGTAAACCCTTAGGGGTGATGTTTCCACTAAGAATCAGACTTGGAAACACCTTGGCTATTTGTACAAGCTAACCTGATTGATAATTATTAGAACACAATCACTTCAAGTGTGTTTGTTTTTAAGACATCTGTTTGAATGACTGACTTTCATCCTCTGTCTGGGGGTGTGTGTGTGTGTGGTCTGCAATGGCACGTGTTGTAGCACTTTTCATGGGGAGACACGAACAAATACCTGTTCACCTTAGATAGGCCATAGTGACAGATCAAAGGGACAGTTCCATTCAAATCCAACTTGCTTAACCATAGTTCTATTGGGCTTACTTACAGTAACATGGGTCTAGAGTCTGGGTAATCCCAAAACAACTTCATCTCCACAAAGTCCTACTCTGGTGTAGGTGAAAACTTCCCAAAAGCTTCATACATGGAGTGTGTACACACACACACACACACACACACACACACACACACACACATTCAATTAATCTTTCATTTACTAGATGCTATTGAACCTCCTGAGTCCATGGGCATCTGGAGCAGAACTGTTTAAAGCTAATGGGGTGGGATGGAGGCAAAAATCTCAGGTGAGCATCTAATGATGATGAAATGAGGAAATGTCAGTAGGCCCTCCTTTGTTAGGGTCTAACATGGGTAGTCACAGTTACTCTCATTAAGATGGCCGTATTATGCCTGAGGATGACATTTTGCAATATCCTGACATTGAGAAGATCTAATTTGAGAAGGCCTAACTAATGTTTACTATGGCTTTTAAGGGAACTGTGATATGTGAAAATGGAGAATTCCTCAGCTTAAAAAAGTAATCAGAATCTTAGACTTTGACTGAGCCTTAATGATATCAAATCCAGTAACATTTAAAACTTACATTTGTTTCAATATATCCCTACTGTGTGAGATTCCATTTTCTCTAGATTATTTGATCAAAAAGCCCATCCTTATTAAAACCCATATAGCATCCACTCTTGGGTTCAGATTGCATTAGATACATAGAAGTCAGTTCTGTCCAACTTTATGAGGCTGCAAACTTCTTCAGTAAGAGGCTGTGCTATAGTTTGGATGTTGAGGGTCCCACCAGCCTGTGTGTTGAATGGTTAGTTCCCAGATGGTGCTGCTGGGAGTGTTGGGGCCTTTGAGACATTGGCCTTGTGGGAAGTCCTTGCATCACTGGAGGTGTGTGACCGAAACAGGCGGTAGGATCCGGGCCTGCCTTCCCACTCTGTTTATTTACTGGCTGTACCACACCCCCTGCTGTGATGCCCCCCCCTCACCGGGGCTCAGCACAAAGGGAATGTCTGCTCCTGTTACTTCCAGAACCAATGAGCCAAAATAAATGTATTCTCCTAAAAATTAATTGCCTCAGATAGTCTTCACAGTAAGGTGAAGCTGACTGATACAGGCTATCCATCACAGTCTGCAGTAACTTGATGAAGGATTCTGCTAAAATTAAAAGAAGAACATGTTCTTTATTGGAGGAGATTATCCTACAGAATGACACATGAGCTGTGTATTTCAGTTTTATCAAAAGCATCTGATAACTAATACTACTGTTTAAATATGGTGGCTGCTATCTTACTGTTCTTTTCAATTTCATAATTTTACCAGTTTGTTTCATGTATTGGCCTATACCTTCATTATAAAATAGTGTGATGACTTTATAGATATTATCTAGTGGTTATTAGAACATACTAAGACATTAGGCAAGAAAGTTAAAAATCCCACTGATGTAAGTAAACATTTGTAGGCCTGGACTTGTGTCCCATTCCCACCATCCCATCTACAGAACCCTGAACAGGTCTTTCCACTTCACTTAGAGATGGCAAGGGTTGAACTAAACGTTGTTAGCATTCTCTCCAGACTTCTCTGGCTCCGTGGCCCAGTAGTAAAGAGACAAAGAATACAGCCTTCAGTTCAGTTCTGATTTAAATTGTCAGTCACTCTCCACTTACATAAACTGTTTAAAGCCAGGGGTGCTTTTTCTTCATCTCTCTTTCAGAACACTTTTCTCCAGGAAACGGTGCGGAGAGAGTGTGAAGAACGCTTTGAACTCACAGAGGCTTTGAGTCAAGCCAGAGAACAGCTCCTGGAGCTCAGGAGGAGTGGAGGAGGCTTACCGTGTTCCCACAACAAGGGCACCCTAACCTACCCAGCCACTACAGTCAGTAATCTCCGCGATCAAAGCAGTGTGAGACAGACCTGTGGACGAGGCACCAGCACTCCCAGCCTGCATGGACTGCCAAAACCCAGTGTTTCCCCAGCCTCGGATAAGCTCAAGAAGGTCAGCAGCTCCGGACTGCCTGCCCTTCCCCAGCCATATCCTCCCAGGGGCCGAGCATCTTCAGTAAATGAGACCAGGCAGAGGTTGGCTGCCATCCTTAGCCGGAGACTGAGTCAGCAGTGATGGATGACCTGAGTCAGGAGCAGTTCTGCCCACGGAGTACACACCCTTTCACAGCATGCCAGAGATTCACTGTAACCTGGTGCCCGGAAACAAACGTGTCTGTAGATCTATTTAAGAAGGCATGTAAAAAGCTAGGAACTGTGGAGCCACGTTTTTCAAAGGACCTTGGAAATTGCAACAGATAATGAAGTTGGTATTCCAGAGGGTTGATTTCTGCAGTCATGTATATACTGTATGCTCTGTGAGCCAGGCATTTTAGGCTTCTCATTTTAGCCGGTTTTTCTCTTCCTCCCTCCCTCGCTTCCTGCCTTTCATCCTCCCCCACCCTCCTGCTTCCCCCCCCCCATAGAGAGCAGATTATCTCCACAAAAAAGGTAGATTATATTGATTTTGTTGACATTTGTTCATTTGTTTATTAAACTAAATAAATGTAAAAGTATTCCAAATAGAAAAAGTCCTTAGTTAATTTCCAAAGTACTTACTTTAAATACTTTAATAACCATCATTGAAGGCTCCTTTCCCTCAGCCTAGCTGGTTATCTGACTGTTTGAAGACTGGGTCAGAAGTAATGAGAGACAGCCTTGGAGAAGACCATCTACCGTGAGGCCAAGACGGGCTACAAAATGAGGGTGACTCCTGTTCAGGGGAAAGTGGTTTGATCCTCAGATTATGAATATTATTTCAGAAGACGTGACTGTGAGAATATTTCTTGGTGGATATTTTCTACACTGAATGATTTCTGGTACACAGCTGAGTTCTATTGAGTTTATATTCTCCAGCCATTGGGAAATAAACTAACACAAGATGGCTTAGTAAAAAGGGCATAGGGCTAATTTGGACTAAAAAATGATTACCCTCACGGTTTCTATTCTCGGGGCGAGAATGTAAAACAAGATATGCTATTTAAAGTTATCTCAAAGCTACCAGCTCATGTGGCTGTTCTTACCTCAGGCTAGTGCTCATCTGTCTTTTCTCCATCTGACATTTGCCTTTATGTTTTTAGAGGGTGAGAAAGCATCTTAAATCCTCCACCTGCTATATTGTGGACATTCAGCTTTTCCCTTCTCAGTAACACGTGACTATAGCACACTAAATTATCTGTTTTGCAGCAATATTGATGGGAGAAACCATAGGTGCCTGGCATTCTTACCACTGCATAAAAGAAAAACAAAATCAAAGTTATTTCCAGTCTTTCTGTAGTGTTTTAACCTTAAGACTTCCACGTTAGGTCCCCTGATCTCCTGACCCCATTAGGGAGGAGTCTTTGTGTTAAGGGTGTTCTGCAGAGGCTGCCACTCTGCATAATGGCATTTCACAAGAGAGCACACTGCAGAAGAGTAGCTGGAGGGTGAACTGTAAAGGCCACCTACCTCTCTACAGACAAGTAGGCCAAGAACATGTGACCAGGCTGAAGGGTATAGTTACAGAAGCTGGCCAGAACTGCTGTCACTTAACCCCAGTCTGTCCAGCCCCGAGGGCTTCCCTCACTTTCATCATGGTTGGTGTTAGCAGCCCCCAGACCACCATGAATTAATATACATCCTTTTTTAAGTCACTCACTTTTCAAACTTGTGTTTGAATAAGAAGGAAAGTTGAGTCAGGGAAGAATAACTGTAAAGTGACAAATGTCCTTTGCTAATTATATTTTGTCTAGTGAATGCTAATACAAGTATGTATCTATTAAAATGAATGTTAATTGATGTTCCCCTTCCTTGATATCATCTTGTATAATGCATCAGGGACCAGTGCACTAGGTCTCCTAACTCTGAGCTTTGTTTGCGTGTTGAATTATAAATACCTGTGACATAAGGTAGACGGTAAATCGAGCAAAGGCATGGAACATCTTGGGCAACAATCTCTGTCATCGGGAGAGACATGCTTTTTCACTGTTTTGCAATTTCAGCTCACCTTGCAGGAGCCATAGGCATATAATGAGTTTATTTTTACTATGAATGCAGGTCAGTAAAGAAAGTCACATATAAGCTTTTCTAAATGGATATAAAGACTACATCGTAAAACCTGGCTTCTTAGTTTGTTGATACACTCTTGTTTTACAGTGAATATCTGTAACTCAGAATAGAACCATTGTCTGTCATGAGGTTGTGTTATATGCTACAAAGGTATCAGAGAAGTAGAAAAATGGTAATTACATTTAGTTTAACCTAAGGCAACTGAATAGTGCAGGTTGAGCTATGGACATATGTATTTGAAGAAAGAAATCCTTAAAAGTGACATAGGAACATGTAACCCAGAGATTACATTTGATTTTCCCAGTGATGAGCCCTTGGAATGACAGAATATCATGAATGCTAAGAAGAAAGTGAGGGCTAGAGACATGGTTCCATGATTAAGAGCTCTTGCTGCTCTTGTAGGGAGAACTTTGATTTGGTTCCTGTCAGCCACATGGCAGCCCAGAACCATCTGTAATTCCACGAAGACCTGATGCCTCTTCTTACTTCCCCAGCAAAGCACACAGGTGATACACTTATATGTGTCCTGGCAATACACCTATACACATAAAGCAATAAAATAATTTTGGGACAATAAATAATTTTAGATTTTTAAAGTTTCTGAACATCTTGAGTTATAGGTTAATCCTAAAGCTATCCACTTACTTGTTTTTCAACAATATGGAGACTTGCATGAAAAAGCATGGTGAGAGCTTAAAAAAAGACATATTATAGGTCTTCAAGAATTATATGGTAGGGGCCAAGAGTAAAGCATATGTGGATATAATGTAGATGGGAAGTGTTGAGTAAAGAGTTGAGAGCAAGGTAGTAAATCAATCTTAGTAGAGGATTCAGGAATGCTTCAAAATAAAGAATTGGTATATACAACAAGTCTTTAAAAAGAGAGGTCGAATTGTACAGGAAAAGCATCTCAGGTAGAAGAAATGTATAAACAGAGTCACAGACATAGGAATCATAGAAAGCATTTGGTGCAGAGGCTGTACTAACAGTCTGAGTGCCTGATAGGCTGGTCTCTGGTGCATGAAGGTGTTGAATAAAGGCCAGTGCCTGCTTTCAGCTGGAAGTGGCATGTGCTTCACTGAAAATTGGGAGCTCTGCCCTGGCAAGGCTGTGCTGGGGCATTGCAGACAGGGAATGCTGGAGGATGCAACAGCTGGCAGACAGTGGGTAGTTCAGTGAGTTAATGAAGTTCTAACAAAGATGTTTGTGTTGGGAATAAGTAATGGGCATCAGATTAAAAAGGATAGGAAAGGATTGTTTTTTTTTTTTTTCTTCCACTAACGACAATCTGAAACGGTTGCCAGCCCTTGACATATTGGCATAAGTGCATTTGAAGAGCGTGGCTCTCAGTAGAGGATCATCTCAATTTAAGAATACTATTGCCCCTCTGAATAATGTGAACTAGTAGCAGATGCATATCATTTGGGAAACACATGATCTCACAGACTACTACACATAAGACTGCTCACTACAGGAGTGTACAGATCTGAAAAGTGTAAGAATTATGGAGAAAAAGTGGCAAGTGGACATTAAACAGAAGTCATTATGTCTTGACTCAAAGGATGCAGGCTAAATGGTGATTCTGGAGTGATGCTGGGCAATAAAACCTTGACTGTCACTGTTTATGAAGGGAAATATAAAAGAAAATGCTCAGTTAAAGTAAAGGTTATCTTATAATCTTCACATTTTATGGTACTGAAGAGACCTGACCCATCACCTGGTCCAGATTTATAATCTTACACAAGTAGATGACAGTTCACTTAGTTAAGTAGTTTTTTTTATTTACATAACTGTGTAAAATGAAACTGAAGGAAAGAACCTGGGCCTCAACTTCTGGCTTACACATCTCATTTCCAGACAAAGAATAATATTGCATGAGTTGTACTTGGTATTATTAATAAAAACCCGGAGCCAGATGTTGGGGAAAAGCTAAAAGATTGGGGAGACAAGAGGAACAAGCTCCAGCCACTTCTCACCTCACCATTCCTCACAAATCCTCAGACTGAATGCCTCTCAGTCCTCAGCCAAAAAGGAAAAGGTGTCAGCAGTGAAGGGCTGAACTTCTGCCTCCTCCTGCCTTATCTTTCTTTCCCTGTCCATCAATCTCACTTCCTGTTTCAACTTTCCTACTGCTAGGATTGAAGGCATGTGCTGCCACTGCCTGGCTCTGTTCTCTGTTCTCTTTCTCCAAAGTAACATATCTTGTGGCTTTAATTTTTAAGTCAAGGCATTTTCAAAGTATATCTGTTGGTTTATTTCAGCAACATTTATAATTGAATGTCTTTCAGCAGCTCTTGCTACTTTCTTTGCAGTTACAAAAAACTCAACAACACAATAACATACAGTATCCAGACTCTGTGTAATTTCCATCTTTACATTGCTTATTATTTTTTAACTCTTTCTTTTATAAGGACTTTTCTATCCCAAGCCTACATATATTTTTAAACACCTGTAAATTTAGAGGTTTTTGTTTTGTTTTGTTTTGTTTTGTTGGTCTGAATCTGTCTTTATTGTATATCTCTCTTTCTGACCGTACCTTTAAATTTACTAAGGCCTGGCTAGGATTAAAGGCTCAGCTATGGCGGCTTGCTACTTCCAGCTTCTTAATCTGTGAAAGTTTAGCTTCATGGTAGCAACCATGTTTACCACCACAGCTCTGAGGAATTTTAGGGTCCACACTGTCACTAAGCAGAGACCTGCCACCTGCAGCTTATAAACTCCTTTTAAGTGTTTGGCAGCAGGCCTCTTGACTTTCACAATCAGGAAGCCTCTCTTAAAGGAGCTGTTCTCTGCTTACTGCCAGCAAGCTGCCCTCTTGAGAAATTGATGCAACAAGAAGCCATCTTTGACTCTATACACTTTTTGCCTGTAAGAACAGAAACTGTAAATCTGTCATATACAGCTTGTGCCTGTACCAAGGCTCCTGTGAGACTACAGGAACCCACCATGCTACAGCTCAAGCCCAGATATACTCTGTACCATGACACACTTGAGAGACATGACTAGGAAGCCATTTTAGCTCCATTTCTGTGTTCTAGAACTGTTTAAAAGATTTCTCAGGCTTGATGTAGATGTACATGCCCTATGTTGGGACCAGATATCACCCGAGTTCTATGTGGTGCTATAATAAAAACCAGGAGTAAGATATTGGGGAAAAGCTGAACTATCAGAGAGACAGATAACAAACCACAGCCAATTCTCACCCAGCCAACTCATCAGGCTGAGCAGAGTGGGTCCTATCTCCATGAGTCCTCAGATTTACTGGGCACTAAGGCAAAACATTTGTCTTATATTTCTTTCCCCACCCAGCTATTTCAATTCCTGAATCAACTTTGTTAGTGCTAGGATTAAAGGTAGGTGCTAACATTGTCTGGCTGTGTTAAGCCTTGAACTCACAGAGATCCAGAGAATATCTGCCTCCCAAGTGAGGCATCCTCCATTCCTTCTCTCTTCTCTCCTTTAACATCCCTTCCCCTCCCCTCTTCTGTCTTTCTCCCCTCCCACTTCCCTTGCCTATGCTAAGCAGTCACTCTATCACTGAGCTGTGACTCCAGCCTGAAGTCTTAAAGGTATTCTCAGGTGATTTGTATTTGCATTAAGGGATGGGTCCATTGCTCCATTGCTCATGGTCAAGTAGTCCATCTTTACTTACTACAAGATAGATAAAATACCCTTGGCTGCATTTAGTCCCTCCTGCCTAAGTGGAGACAGTGGTGCTATAAAGAACACCTCCCACACACACACCCCGCAAATACATACCATGCACAACACTGGCCATTTAACACCCATTTCCAGTGCATTAAGATTTTTCTATGTTGTTATTGATTGTGAATTCATAGGTCTTCAGGAAAACTAGTGGTTAAAGAAAATCAATATTCATTCCTCAAACTCTAAAATACAGTAACACTCACAGCTCTAAACCTGAGAACAACTGGAGATTTTATTGTTTTAATCCAATAGAGGTATTTTGGTTTTAATCATTGGCAACTCATTGAATAATCATAAAGTTTAATCTCATAATAGCATGTATTTGAACTTCTGTTTATTTTTGTAATGGTGATGCTCATTGTCTTCAGAGACTTGTTAAATACATAATACTTGGGAAACTTCCTTGAGTGATGAAGTAAACGCAATAAAATTATTCCTTCAGGAATTAACTCTGAATCACTTGAATATAAAACTAAAAGTTGTGGCATTTCCCCTGGATTAATATGTTTTAAAAAGAAAATTCAGTTCAGATTTGCAGTGTTGCAGATCTGGAAAGCACAATAAGGTGTTAAGCCCAATTGCCAGTGAGCAACAAGTAGACATGCCTGTTCTCTTGGGCTTTTCTTCTTCATAGCCCTTTCCTGAGCCATATCTCTAGCTGAGAAAAGAATGAAAGAAGTCAAGCATGATAGCACACACCTGTGATTACAGCACCAGGGAGGCAGAGGCCAGAGAATCGATACAAGTTCAAAGCCAGCCAAGGCTGCCTAGAGAGATCCTCTCGGTCAGTCAGTTGGTGTAAAAATAATGAGTCAGATTGGCTTCTTGGCCACGTGAAAGTTTAATACCTCCTATTAACATGTTTAGTGCTGACACTTGTGTAGGTAAAAATTAAAAATACTTCTCATAGTTAAGTGATTCAGACCCAACAATTAGACATGCCTAATTTAGGATATTGATGCATTTTAGGTGCTTTCATAAGGTATCAGTATGAGGAGGAGTAAGGCTGGCAGTAGATTTATTTGCCGAAGATGTGAGCATCTGGCCCTGCCTCCCTGCCAACACTGTCTCCATGTCCCAAGCGAGCTCTGTGGCTCAGCACATTAATCTAGAAAGAGCCCCCTGTCTCCTGTCTTCTTGAAGCAAATGAGTTCTCCAGTTGTAATTTTCTATCCAAAGCCTTATATTTCTAGGGAATTAAGGTCACTGCCAAGACTGAAGTGACTTCTCTTTACAGATTGAAAGCAGGGTTTCTGAAAACCTGGAGTAGCCAACTTTCCACTCACTGTTACCAGACTTTAAAGTAATGTATTTGAGGTTTAAGCCTGGGTTGCAAAGATAGAGACTGGAATCATTTTCTTTTTCCATGTGGTATACAATACTTAATATAGAAACTGAGACATGTACTTTAGAGAAAAAAGTCCATCACGTTAACAGCCCTGGGTGTAGGCCTAATCCAGGTGTTCCCTCCCTCCAGACTCACTCATAACATTTGCTAATGTCCCCTAAATTAAAAAGGGAAAAACTATGTATCTCTTGCACATACTTAGGTTAGAATCTTAAGTAATTAAAGTTTAAGTAGATGTTTTGACTGTTGTAAAGATAGCCAGAATGTTATAAATATTGACACTTGAAAAATTTTTAACTTTATGACTGCAAAACCTTTCTTGAACTACCATATTAAGCTAGTGTAAATGCATACATAACTTTCTGTATTTTTTCTGCTTTGCACTGCTACAAGTTATTATTGCTATCTCACCCTTAAGATTACATAAATAGGTATTTTAGGAACTAATTATGAATCACAAAAAATAAATTTTATTGATGCTGCATTTCTTGTTTGATTTAGTGTGTGCTGCTGTTTGATGAGCTCACGTGAGTATGTGAGGGCCATGGATGTGAGCAGAGGTCAGAGGGCAGCTTTGGGGATTCAGTTGTCTGCTTGTGCTGTGGAATCTGGTCCTCTGCCCTTCGCAGTTGCTTCACTCCCCCAGTCACCTGGCCCAGACACTGTTTTCCACATGTGTTAGATCATATTCTTTTCTATGTTTAATGGAAAATCTCTGCCTACAATCCTAGCAGTGAAGAAGCTGAGGCAGGAGGATGGTGAGTTGAGGCCAGCCTGTGCTACATGGTAAGCTGTTGACCAGTCTGAAGGATGGGATCGTGTCTCACGAAGACTATAATGACATCTGAGGAAGAACAGGATGGAAAGGAAGGGAGACAATACACAGGGGGAAAAATGATTGACTGGTCTGTGTGTAGGATATTAGATATCTTGAGACAAGTTCTGCTGTGTAGCCCAGGCTGGCCTTGAACTCATGATCTTTCTGCCTCAGCCTTCGAATTGCTGGGGTTATATGTGTACCATCATGTGAGAATTACAACTTATTAGCTAATGAGAAAATGCAATTTTAAAATTTTGTTTCTGTGTATCTGTAATATACTAAATAAAAGTATATCATTAAATGTTGATAATTTATAAAATTGAATTATACTTAAAAGAATTGGTGATATTAATGTCTACTACATCTATTATTGAAAGATTCTTCATAGCTAATTTGCATCCTAGGCACAAATACCAAGCAGAAGAGTCCTTATGAAAGCATGTTGTGAGAGGAGCCAATTTCAGTTTTTACTAATCTCCCTTTTCCTTGCTTTAATGAAACTGCCTCAGACATACACTTTGGCACAGGATGTACAGAAGATAATCATTAGTGTCCAGAATTGTTTTGTTCCTGTCACTGTACTTTACCTTGAATCTGAACTCAGAAAATTCCACCATGAACCAAAATGTCAAATGTCTACACTGTGCATCAACAGGAATACCTGTACAAGGAAATGCCCTGTATGTGTCCATGAGCAAGCTAAAGACTACTGACCAAGTCAGGATCTTATCTGCACTCAATATTAGACCTAATTACAGTACAGAGACCCACAATTCAGTGTAGAGGCTGCTCTGTCTTCTCTCAAACTGCTACCACTCAGGAGTGTCACAAGCCACTGGAGTTTCCCTATCTCATGGAACCTTGATTCCTAGATAACCAAAGAAGCAATGAAAGAAATTGGCAATGCTTTCCTTGTGCTTTCTGTAACCGTGTCTCTATGGAACCCCTGGTAATACTTTTAACCAGAGAGACCCATAGCCAACCAAGCCCATTGACTTACGGAGTCTTAAGACACATCTCTCATTGAAGTTGGAAATACAGCCACTTGTAGAAGGGAGTATAGCCAGGAGAATTAGATTTGAAGTCAGAGAGTCTGAAATTTTTTTGTGGCCAAATGGTGTGAGTTACAAGCCAACAATAGTTACTGTCATTAAATTTTTATTTTTTACAAGTCACATTGGAGCAAAAAGAGATTATTTCATCTATGCCCTGAATATAGTACACAGAGCAGAAATGGTCCAAGTTTTAGTGTTCTACTTAAGGATTTGGGCATAGTTTGAAAGCCTTTAAAAGTGATTTTATTTTGTAATCATATTTTTTTTTTCTGCTGTCCGAGATTGGACCTAGGACCTGCTGGTGAAGTGCTTTGCCTCTGAGCTAATCCCATAGCAATTAATTGTTTAATTTAATGTTATAAATTGCCTGCTTATGTACACTCTATGTTTCTCAGCTCTGATATTCTAAATATCCTGACTTCACAGACACACTTTTAATTGCCTGTGGTCCTTAGATACCTAGGGCTTCTACAACCATCCCTACCCTTCTGGGAATTAAGACAGCATGCTGTTGCTAGGGCACAGGACAAGGCATCTGACTGGATCTGAGGACATATGCCCAACTGAGTGTTAACACACTGGCTGCACTTCGGCCCCAACTCTTTATGAGTCATTATTAATTTTTATTAAGATGTGTGTTTCTTCTGGCTTTAGTGGTGTGATAGCAGCTAAACCTGTAATGAAAACAACAGTGTGTTTATGTAGTATTAAACCGGAAACTCATCTTCCAAGTTTGATGCTCTGATTTCAACACAGAGCTATCATTAGCTTCTGAATTTCCTGGAAGGAAGGCGAGGGTTTTGTCTCAGCCATCCTCCTTTGTCTTTAGATTTAGTCCTAGCACTCTCCAGGGGATAATTTAGCCTCCAGTCTCCCAACTTATCTAAATGTATCTAAAACTGGGCCTATTACACCCCCCTAGCCGACTCAGGTTAGGATCACAGTGTCCCTACAGATCACCCAGGGATTTTTGTTGATTATCAAAAAGGCATGAATGAAAAGACCTGGGGCCCTCCCTGCCTAGTGGAAGGACTGTCTCCCCAGGCTTTAGGCTGTATCATGTCCCTGCTTTGTTCTTGAAGTTTAAAGGCAGAATTGGATTTCCAGTGTAGATGGCATGACATCTGGCTAACAGGTCTAGGGGCGGCAGCTGTCTCTACTCACCATTTAAAATCTGATAATGAAAGAGGAAAGAGTCAGACACTCCCAGCAGGAAGCACCAAGACAGCAGCAAAATTTGGGTCCTTTTGTGGTGCCACATGGTTCTGCCTGTCTAGATGCCAAGGCTACTTTGCTCAGCATACATAGGGATGGCAATTCCTTAAGATGGCTAAGGGGGAAGCATGTGTTAGTGGCAGTGGACAGAGAAAGAGGCCAAAGGTGTTGCAACCCGGACAGAGGAACTTTCCATGGCAGCATGATGAGTATAGCACCTGAAAAGAGTCACATGAACAAAGAAGGCCCAAGAGTGCAGCCTTTGTGACAGGATGGTACCAGTCATTATGGAGTCAACAGAAACAGTAATAGCTAATATAAAGGGCAGAGCACCTTGCCAACAGTGTGAAATACGTGCCACTTAACTTGTCACCAGAGCCCTAGGAAGTGGCTCTGCAGGTGAGGAGACACAGGTGTAGGGAAGCTAGTTGACCCTTTAGACCTAGCACAGCTAATAAGTGGTGGCCCTTGGCTTAGGAGATTAGACAATACAGATAGGGAAAAGCAGTATGGTCTCTGCACATCACATGATCCTCCAAGTGTGTGTCCCTAAACAATCTGGACACCATTTCTGGACTCTGTCTGCTGACAAGAAAGTTCAGCCTCATCTGAAGGCAAATTTTAAACGAAGGGCAATAAAGCCAGCTTCACATGTATGGAGAATGCATTGTGGAGCAAGGGGGAGTATGGAGACAGACCTGGAAAGGATCTTAAAGTCCCTTTGGGGGCCCTATGCAAAGTTATTTATATCCTATAAAAGTGAAATATTGTAGTCTTTATATCCCTCTTAAAAAATAATTTCCTATATTAAATCTTTAGGTTTCGTACATTCAAACTTATTTCTAAACATTGTTCCTACACAGGGAGATAATGCTTCTCCCAGAAACCATAAGTTTTTAGGCAAAAGTCTCAGCGCCAGGTGTGCAGTACCCCACTTTGAGTTTTTTGTCAAAGAGCTTCCAGAGCACCCCCCAAAAAAAATAATACAGAGAATTACCATTGTTTTTGGTTGCATACCAAAAGGTGATGGTAAGACGTTTTTGCTGAAGACACCACACAGACAGTTAGTTACAGGGTATGGAGAAACCAAGCTGACACTGAGTTGGAATCTAGCTATCATATTTATGGTAAGTGCTATGGAGGCTGCTACATGAGAAGTTGACAGTCTCACCTAGTTGTGAGCTACAATGATGAGAGCTTGGAAAGGTCTACCCATTGGTGCAATAGCAGCATACATTTTATGGAAGTAACCACTCACTTTCTAATTGAATCTAAGCCCCTCCACAAAAGGAGACTCATATGTGGAACTGGACTATAACCAGTTTGGAACTATAATCTGTGGTTAGGTGGTCACAGGCCCCAGAGAGGAACTAGTGCCTTGCTAACTGGAAACACCTTTCTAAATATTCCCCTTTATACTAATATATAGATTACTGCAACTCTCAGATTTCATGAAAGAAACTTGGTTTTGCAGAGGATTGTCTATAAAAACAATTGCAGTGTTTGGCCCTAAATAGGACATCTGTATTGCCATGACTACCTTCCTCCAAGGCATAGAGAGCATCGTGGAGGAGAAAGTTAGAAGGATTGTTAGAGTCAGAAGTTGAGAAAGAATGATTCAAAACTGCTTCTGAATAAGCCATGGCCATGACTGATGCATCCACAAACTCAGCAGGCCTCCTTGAGATTAGATCCATCACTTCATCAAGGAAGGGTAAAGGGCTCATATTGTAGAATATTAATTGAGGATGTGTTACATTCATTTATTCTGTGAAATATTTGTTTAACAATACAAAGATATGTTGCATTTTTTAACTCTGTGCAGCTATGTTACTTTGCCTACCTAAAACACCTGATTGGTCCAATAAAGAGCTGAACAGCCAATAGCAAGGCAGGAGAGAGAAACAGGTAGGGCAGCTGGCAGAGAGAACAGAAGGAGAAATCTAAGCTTAAGGGAAGAGCAAAAAAGGAGAGGATGCAAAGGCCAGCCACACAGCCAACCATGGAGTAAGAAGGAAAGAAAGATACATAGAATAAAGAAAAGCAAAAAGTCCAGAGGCAAAACATAGTTAAAGAAAAATGGGATAATTTAAGTTAGAAAAGCCAGCCAAAAACACGCCCCAAAAGACTAATAAGTAAGAAATTAGTCTCTGTGTATTTATTTGGGAGCTGGATGGCAGACCCCAAATAATAATAATAATAAAAAAATCAGCTACAGACTCATGAGGCCCCACCTCTTCCTGAAAGACTATTCAGTTAATGGTGAGTGAAAGAAGAGATGTTGCTTTTTTTAGTGTTGAAACCACTGGTAAATTGCCCCTACTCTTGTAAAATGGAACAAAGCTACAGTTCACTCTCATATAGGCAGCCCTGTCTAAACTGAGAGGGTCACACAGGGAACAAAGCATGGACATACAATGGGAACATGGTAGCCAGATGGTGTCAGCAAGAATAAGAAGGATGAGGCAGAGGAAAGGGCCAAAAGGAGCAGGTGCATCATTGCATGTGTGGAATTACCAAGGAATGGTTTTTGTCTTTAATGCTGGAGACAGGACTCCATGGTTGAGAGCATCCTGCTCTTCCCGAGGACCTGAGTTCTGCTCCCAGTCCATCAAATAGCTCACAAGCACCTGTGGTGCCTGCTCAAGGAAATCTGAGGCCCTTTACTGGCCTCTGTGGGAACCTGCATGCACATTCTCTTAAAAAAAAAAAAAAAAGGCAAACAAAGCAGGTATAAGGCTGTGTATGCTCGATGGGAGAGTGCATGCATATGCTGTCAATCCCAACACACAGTGGAGACTGGAAAGGGTAAAGAACAAATGAGTAGCCAGGTGGTGGTGCCACACACCTTTGATCCCAGCACTCAGGAAACAGAGGAAGGAACATCTCCGTCAGTTCAAGGCCAGCCTGGCCTACAAACTGAGTTCCAGGACAGCCAGGCCTGTTACAAAGAGAAGCCCTGATGAGTAGTGAAAAGTGACAAGGGCTATAACATCACCACCCCCCAAAAAGCAAACAAGGGCCTCCAAAATACAAAGTAAATGAATGTTACAGCTACTCAGAAGGGGCGAAATCACAAAACAAAACAGCGATAAAAATCTCTTCAGACAAAATCAAAGCTAAAATTTGCAAAAATAAAGGCACACTCTAAATGTAATAATCATGAGTGCTCTTGAACATTGTAAACATACAACCTTTAAAGCCTTTGTTAAGGTCATTCACACTAATCGTTTGTGTCTCAGAATATCGATGTATGAACCGAGCACCCATGAGCTCAATGTGCATAAATCCCATTGTTTTGTTGCAGTATTGAATCCGTTGGTTATTCCTTTGACACATTATTCTACTCCTGTTTCTATAGACTTTTCTCTCACCACCTCCTGAATATTATTATTGCCTCTCCTCTCTAACTTCCCAGCAGACCCTACTCTTTAAAAAGCAATTTAAAAAAGATTTATTATTATTATTATTATTATTATTATTATTATTATTATTATCTGTGTGTGTGCTGGTGCCCACAGAAGTCAGAAGAGGACATTAGATCCCTTGAAACTGGAATTAGAGTTTGATTATGATTGATCCACCCAGAGTAGGTCCTGAGACTGAGCTCCAGCCTTCTGTGAGAATGACAAGAGTTCCCGGCCCCTGAACGGCCTCTCTAGCCCCTATGCACACTTCTTCGTATGCATGTTTTCAGGAGGTACCCTCAGCTTTCTTTTTTTTTTTTACTTAGGCAGTCTTTAATGGACACTGTACCACGCCCCTACTCCTGCATCTTCTCAATCGTTTCCTCCTTGTATTTGCCCTTCTCCTTTCCTACTTGTCCAGACTTGGCTTTCCTTTCCAGGATCTTTTTTCGGTCTTTGTCCAGCTTTAGCCTGGTGCTAACCACCTTCAGCTTTCTAATGTGCTTGCCTCTCTTTGTCTCACCACGAGGGGCCAGAGACTCAGGCCAGGTTCAGTACCATTTCATCTCCACTCACTTCATCTATCTGAATTCTACATTTGTTTTAATGCCATAAGTTAATAGAAAATATTGTTATTGCCATATGTCATCGTATTTATTTGGATTTTACCTATTTCTTTACTCCTTCAACTCATTTAAACTTTCTACACACTATTTCTTGTATCTCAAACCTTCCTGCATCTGGCTTCATAATTTTTTTGCTTCAATCTACAATTTTTGTGCTCTCTAAATGTGTTTTCCATTAGTCTGCTTTTGGTTTTCGTTTCAATTTGACTTTTGGAAATGAAGTCTTACCATATTGTCCCAGCTAGCCTTCAACATCTGGTACAAATGGCCTTCCTGTCTCAGCCTTTAAGTAGCTGGATCTACAGGCAGTACACCACCATCTACATTCAGTCTTTATTCAATAGTTTTGGCAACAAACAAAAGTTCTCCTTTTTTTTTTGCTCACAAACTTTTTAAAACATAGCATACTCTGGCTGAGTACAGTGCTGGTCTTGTATGCACAATGCCGTGGCTTTCATATGTAGGTGTAAACTGGTGTGGTATACACACTTATAATCTAAAGACTCTGGATGTAGAGGAGGGTCAGAAGTTCAAAGTCATCCTTGACTACTACAGATACACTAGCCCCAATCTCAAAACGGAAAAAGCCCCAAACTTGCTTATTTTCTATACTGTGTTTGATGTCTCTCTAGGTGTAGTTCTGCAATCTGTTTCTATGGAGTCTTGCTTCTGATGCTTTTCTCACTGGAAAGGAGGGGATTTTTTTGGTTGTTTTGTTTTTTAGATAGGGTTTCTTTATATAGCCTTGGCTGTTTTGAAACTTTCTCTGTAGACCAGGCTGGCCCCAAACTGAGAGATCTGCGTGCCTCTGCCTCTTGGGGGCTGGGATTAAAGGCATGCATCACCGTGGCTAGCTTTGGAATGTTTAAATGTGAGCTTGTGTTCATGGGCTTTTATGGATAGGAGAACCCAACAGAGATTGTGTTTTATCAGAAAAAGGTTTGCATTCTTCCATTGATTATACAAACATTTATGGAAGACTTTAGTTAAAATTCTCTTTTGATTTTTCAAATAAAGGCTATATGAATCATACAAAAAGTCAGTTCAGGCTAGGCTATCATTACTTATTCTCAAATGGGATTGCACTCAGACTTCAAGCACCATAACCAAGGCATATTCTGCCCCTTTTCTTTTTCCTTCAAAGACCACACCAAGGCCTGGGTATATCAGTGCAGTGTCCCTGAAGTACTGAGACACCTTTATTTCCCATTTAAGGGAAATTGAGCATTAGTCTTGTACAGAAACACACTTTGAAGTTACAGTGTAGGTGCAGCTGAGTTCGTTGAGAAGACTGACCTCTTGGTTGGCTTGGGGATCAAGCATTCATTTGTCATCTGTAGATCAATAATAATTTGATCTTTATCAAGTAGACATGAAGCCTTATTATCATACCCTGCCTTTTCACATGCTGAATATTACTGTATCATGACTTGAGTTTTCATGACTATGACTCATAAGCTTAGGCCAGTGATATTGAGGATATGGATGTTCCTTGATCAGCACAGAGTGGACTGAACTTTATGCCTAATGCAGAAGTGAATGCATTCTAGTAAAACAACTTTGAACTTCCCACATCTGTTGCTTTGTTGGGCTGGAGAGAAACAGAATTGCCCTTTATTAACCTCAGAACAATTTAAAGGGAACCAAACCCCCGAGTTCATCAAGGTCATGTTACTATCTTTATGTTCTGACATTTGGAAATATCTTTTGTTTTTCATTATCGCTCTGGTGCTTAGAACCTCCAGTGCAGTCATTTGGCAAATGAGTGAACACCAGCAACTGTGTGAAGACAATGAACATCACCCTTGTGATGTGACATGTGGAAAATATTTTTTTGAATTCTCTAGCAGGTGCTGGGCTATGAATATGACTCATAAAGATAATAAATTTTTTCTAAAGTGAAGCATCAGAGAAAAAAACATAAAACTTGAGTTCATTCTTTCTACCTGGCCCCAGGAGTTGTTTTTCTCATCTTTAAATGGATCACTACTTTGTGAAAGATACCATCGAAGAGGATATTTGTCTTCATATAAAAAATAAGGACATTGAATTGAATCTCTCTCACCTTTGGACAATTCAAGAAAGATAAAAAGCTTAAAGGCTTTATAGGGCCGAGCGTGATGAAGCCTCTCAGACTGGAAAGAAAACCTTCGCAGATGCAATCGGCAGTAAAAAAAAAAAAAATCCTTCAGAAATGCTTTCACATAAAGAATTTTTTAACATTGGTCTGCTTCATACAGGGATGGTGGTAACTGTGTAAATATGCAATGCTAAGCAGAAACGGGGGCTGATTGATTTCTATACAACATGCATTGGTGATACGAGGAATTAGACCCCAAAATGGTTCTGGTTCCCTAAGTGGTGAAAGTGAAGGGCAGGAGGAGCAGGGAGGAGGCTGGTCTGATAGTGAGATGATGTGAAAAGACCAGATGACAAAAGTTACAAGATAGATGTGTGGTAAGTAGCAGAGGGCAGATGCAGGACCAGAACATTGGTGTATACCATCCTTTTCTCTGCAGCTGCAGGTCGTAGGTAATGGCGTAAAATAGTCCCAAATCTGTTCATCTTCTCTCTCGATTGATGGCTCTGCTCTTTCTTACTCTTCACTTTCATATTTCTGGGGAATATTATATAAAACAATAAAAAGCAAAGTGACAAAGGGACATTTCTCTAATTAGCAGAACTTTGAAGAATACTCTCTACCACGGTAGCTTCATCATTTCCTTTAACCACTGTTTGATTACTTATAGCAACTTCCTCCCAATCTGTTTTGACATCCTCCATCAGCCTGTGTAACGATGGCGTGTGACCAAAGAACACTTCTGAATGTGATATGCGTACATCACAGTGTAAGCAGCACTATTTTGTGGGCTGACAATGATACCAATGAAGATCTGCTCGAGGTTTCCTTGGGCATTGGAAATCAAATAAATCCATATACATAAAAATCTTGTCAGTGGCTCTGGAGAGGGACAATTTGTCACGGTCCTATGTCATTTAAGCATATCACTATTTAAAGGGATGAGAGACAATGCTCATGAATGTAATTAGGATTGCTGTTTGTTTCTTCTAAAAAAACAAACAAACAAACCCTGGCAAGTTTTGTTTTATTTTTAAAATTCTGCAAAGTTTGCTTTTCTCCAGACTGTGATTGTGATAATACCAGAGTCACCCAGATGGATGACAACCAGTGAACATCTTTCTCTTCTTTTCAATATTTTCCACATATGCCCATTCAGTACTGTTTCCTCTGAAGCAATGGACACCAACTTCATCCAACACTGCACAGGATTCTCTCTCAAGTTTCCTCAAAGCCTGGGAAAATGCTGGTGAGGATGCCCAGTTCTGCTTGCCCCGTCTAATCCTCAGAATCTGTTAATACCTCAGCATGTACTTTCTACTTTCCATAACAAAATGCACATGAAATTGGTTGATTCCAGAGATCTTATCTCTTTGTGGCCACATCTCAAAGTGTGGGCTGGTCTTCAACCATAAGCATCTAGGATGGGTGGAGAGCAAGAAAACGAGTCCCTAAAATTTGTGTTAAACACAGTGCTTGGTGCCATTATGCTTCTTTTCTTCTTCTATGCAAGCACTGAAGATAAGCAGTAAGAATTCACTGTGTCCGTTGATGCTATGAGCTACATGATATGCCTACCTTGCTCCAAACCCATATTTTGGAACATTAACTGTAGTAGTATGTTTCTGGCCTGTCCGGTCTGTGGTCCAGACCCACAGACCCACAATCCTACAGAAACATACAGACACTTATATAACTTTATGCTGTTTGACCTAGGGATCAGGCATATAGCTTGCTAACTTATTACTCTTAAACTATCCCATGATTCTTATCTTGTTCAGCCTTGAGGCTCAGTACCTTTTCTCAGAGCAGCATAGCTGTCCTCTGCATCTGCTGGCTTCTCCTGGTGTCACTGTGGCATCTCTCTGGTATCTCTGCTCTGTTCTTCCTGTTCCCAAAATTTTCTTAGTCTGGTAGCCCCACCCATACTTCCTGTCTGCTTTTGGCCAATCAGCAATTTTATTAAACCAAGTAAGTGGGACAATTATTTAAAATGTAACAACATAATGGCACTACAATTAACCCCACATGGGCTACATTTAAAAATAAAACCTTTGAGGAGGTAAAGTGAGGTCAAAGGGCAGAACCCTAGTCCAATAGGATTGATGTCTTTATACAACGAGGCCACACCAGACATATGTACATGCATAGGGAAAGGCTATGGAAAGATGGCAAAGAGGATCTACAGGCCAGGTAAAGAGGACTCACAGGACACCAGACCAGCTGACCTCTCAATCTTGGACTTCTACCCCCAGAACTTTAAGAAAATTAATCCTGTTTTTATGACTCCCAGACCATGGTGTTTTGTTCTGGCAGCTTTAGCAACTAAGACCTTTGTGATACTTGACAGGAATAACCAATGTCTGAGAGTTTCCATTGCTCTGACAAAATGGCATGACCAAAAGCTATTTGTTTCATCTCACACTTACAGGTAACAGTTCTGTTGTGCCCTGGTCATGAGCCACCCCCCCTCCCCCGTCCCCGAAAAGATCACCAGAGATGTGAACTCCTTGAAATGCAAAAGCAAGGTTTATTGTGTATTATGGGCCACATAACCTAGCTCTGATACACAGACACACTGGCATGACTATGGCCAGAACGAGGTACCCACTCTTTCGCACAAGCTGGGCTTTAAAGGCAAAAAAATCACAAAGTTGGGCAAGAATCACAAGGTTATCATCTCAGCCAGCTGTTTACCAAGCCCTTTCTTTGACTACCCCCTGGGTTGGGTCTTTCCAGACTATCTCTGGGCCTGAGACATTCCATGGATAATTAACTGTTATCAGCCCCTTGAGCTACCTTTCCTGTCTGAACTTTGTTCCTATGCAGACCTCAGGCTTGTCTAGAAGCTGAGAACTTTTGCTCAAAAAATGGAGGTGCTTTTCTGTAGTGGGAAATCAGAAGCTATCCATGTGAACGGGTTGCGGCAGAGCGCTGGGGCCGCGAGGGGCGTGGTCAACGAGGAGGAACTTCGAAATGCAACACCCAGAAATAGACAAAAAGCGGGTGTTCTCTGGCGCAGGGCTGGGAGCTCTTGGGATAATCCAGACTGATGATGGGGCTTCTTCCGGTTCGAGGTTGGTGGTCCCCGGCCGGCAGCGAGAGAGTTCAGAGGTGCGACGCATAGAGAGGAGATTTCCTTAAAAACGTGCGCTACAACCTTACCCCTTTACTTTCCTTAAAACCTTCTCTGTTTTATAAGTGATTCTCACAAAATAAACCTCATTTAAAATATATCTCGCGGCGGATTTTTACCGTGATACTTTTCTAGTTCTTCAAGTTCACTGTGGAGGAAGGTCAGAAACTCAAGCACAAACCTCGTGACAGGAGCTGATACAGAGTCCATGGATGAACGCCGTTCATGGCTTGTTCCTATGACTTGCTCACTCTGCTTCCTTACAGAAGGATCACTTACCTACAGTGAGCTGGTCTCCCCCTCCACCCCGCCCATATCAATTATCAATCAAGAAAATGCTCCACAGGCATATTCTTATTTGAGGGTCCATCTTCCCAAATGACTCTGGCTCATGTCAGGTGACAAAAACAACAACAACAAGATAGCCCACTATCCAGACCATACACTGGGATAGCCCATGACAACTATGGAAGTTGCCAGAACTCCATGAGAACTTTACCCCCACAGCAAATCTGGCCCTCTATTTCCACTTCTCTTGTGCATTATCTCAGTAGCACAGGGACAGAGAGACCACAGACAAGACGTATTGTGGCTGACAGTTGGAGATGGTGAGCAGCACAAAATGGCTCAGAGTTGCTTTCCTTGAAGTTCTCATTTTTGTTGAGGACATGGTAAACCAATGCTCTGCTGTCTCGACAGAGAGTGAGACTTCGGGAGTCAAGGGTGACTAATCTGAATTTGGGACTTGGAGTTGGGTGAAGGGGTGGAAGGATTAGTGGGGGAATCTGTGATGAAGTTGGAGTGAGACTTGTTTGGTGTCTATTTCCAACTAGCAAGTCCAAGCTTAGAGGTATGGGAGAGCAACCCGCCAGGAAATTGGATAGATACAGTGTGAACAGCTCAGCCCTGATCTTTGCTGTCTGAAACCCAGCTGAGGTGGACTCATGACAAGGAGCTGAGACATCCACTTCTAAGAAGGTTGTGTGAGCTAAAGCACACATTGACCCGGGACACAGGCAGAGCACCTGCCCGATCCTCTCCACATACCAGCCGCTTACATTGAGAGCATCGATACTATTTCTATCAAAACAAAAAGCCTCCATAGCCTTTGATATGCTACCCTCAGAAGTTATGTGACATTATTTCCACTACACTTATTGATTAAAACAGTATAACTTAATAATAAAAATTGTTGTATGCAGGCATGTTTATGTGGAGAGATTACATGAGCTTATTCTCTTCATAACACACACATACACACATACAAATCATCATCACAGAAGAAGTCTAAAGGTGTTAGTCTAAAGTTCTACAATGAACACAACTTTCTTTTCCAGTTGTTTATTGTTCTCCACTGCTTGGTCTTGTCTGCTGTTAACTAGAGTTGAGGTGGCATGAGGTCAGCCTGAGGGACTTCAGTGGGAGAGGATGCCTGGGAGTCTCACAGGAAGAACGAGGAGCCTCCTGCTTACATGGGAGTCACAGGAATTCATTCCCTCCTACCCACAATGCTTTGCCAGCTGAGTTCCCTCATCTCCAGCTGTGGAGCAAAGGCTGAAGGACCAAGACCAGCTTGTGCACATGTAAATGGACCCTGACTGAAGATCTGCTCCTGAGTTCAGCTTCCTCGTAATCCTCAGTCCCTGGTGGGAGGACCTCATAGACTGACCAGGAAAGTTCTCCACATCTGGCCTTCCCTTCTCCACGAATGTCCTTCCCTGCTCTCCCTGTACCAAGTTATCCCCACTCTGAACCCACTTCCAGCCACACTGCAGCCAAGGGTCCATTTCTAGTGTCCGCATTTACAAGCCATGTAAAGTGTTCCAATCGGTCAGACGTGCCATTCTTTTATTTCGACTACTTACCTCATTTAACATCATGTCCAAAAGCTGCTGTATGCTGCAGAAAGCCAAAAGTCACATTTTCTGTTTGTCTCACACAGCAATTGCCCCTCTGTGTCCCCTTTGCTTCCAAAAGTGCTTGGTGGCATATTTTAAATGGATGCTTACATGTCACCTTCACAGGGGACCAAGAAGTGATTCTTAACTTGTAAAAGGTACCAACATCCTTTGAAATTACAGAAGAGGGCACACATAAACACACACAGATGCTTCATGGCAATGTCAGTCTTCATCCACCTTCTTGGAGCCTGTTCAGACAGTAACTCCCACCTCAGGACCCCACTTTAAACTCATTTTTCCAACTATTTTCTGAGGTCATTGTATTGTGACCCATGAGAAAAACAAGGGTCACAGTCACTCACTGTGAGTGACCACCTGAAGTGGCTTCTGGCCAAGTTCCAAGACTCCTTTGACACCTGTTTTGTGGGCTTGTATTTAGAAGAACAAAGCCAACATGGGAAGCACTTCTTCCAACACAGACTGTGCGTCAGAGCAGAGACTGGCATTCTTCTTGGCATTCTTGTCCCTGGGATGATAGCTCCTGTCACATGAAACCAACTCAGAGTCCCACGTCACCTCCTGCCATATCTGAAGCAAGTTCCTTTTTCTGGTGTTGGAGAGACAGGTGTGGAAACAACAGCCTGCTTGTTGCTGCAAATCTTTGATTTTGTTTATTTATTTATTTATTTATTTATTTATTCATTCAATTGTTTATTTATTTATATCAATAGCCCCCAGCTTGTGTCCCCAAATCTGAATGTACTGACAACTGGCCCATGAGAGTGCCACCATGTTGGGTTGTTGCACTGTAGGCAAGCTTTCTCAGCAATCATGACAGTCATTGTCATATTTAAAGTGTTCTACACAAACCCTGAACCCTTTACTCAGCTCTCCAGGGGATCTGAAGACCTTTGTGTTCTAAAATGTGAATATTTAGATGAGAAAGTCTCAGGAAGACATTGAGCTAATGCTTTACATAACAGTTCCAGTTCCAATGGTCAGGCCATGATATGCAAAATGAAAATCCCTATGTAGTCATTGATACAAGATGCCTCAGTCACTGCCTCAGAAATCAATTTGTTATTGCCTCGCCAAGGAGGGGTGGGGTGGGACAACCAATCTTGTCACTCCCCCAGGCCTTGTGCTGTGAATCTATCATCACCTCTCGGCCATCACTTGGGCTCAACTCCCTGACATGACAGAATGTAATAGCTTCAAAGAAAAGCAAGGATGTTGGTTTTTCAAACACCATTTCCTGTGTTTGAACAAATGTGCTTCATCACAGCTCTGTCTGCCAGTGGGATGCTCCGGGGCTGACAGATGGCCCCAGCCAAGGAGACCCGGGTAATGATACTGGGAACTACCTCCCTGCATACTAGAAACGTTTGTGTCAGGGATGCCACAGCACTGGGGCTCACAGCATCATCATCAGAGTAAAGCACCTTCCATGGTGAGTGAGTGGCTCAGGTTTTACCCTCCCCTCCACCCGAGTTCCATTAAGTCCCAGACTGCTGCTCTTGTATTGCTACAGCATTTGACAAGAGGCACTATGGTAGTCTGCTGGTGAAATATTTTTCTAGAAGGTATAAATTGCTACTTTACATTATATTAAAAATGTGATGAGATTTGATGTAAGGGGAATTTTATGGAACTTTTACTGGCAAAGCCGTAGGTACTTCCTCTTATGTTCTTGAAGGGCTACTGTTGTCAATGATTCTCCACCAGGGGCAGGTCTGTCTTCAGGGATGTTAGAAAGGTCTGCAGATACTGCTAGAGTCTTGGAATGAGATGGTGCTACTGGTATGTACGGGGAGATCTCAAGATGCTGACGAACATCTTACAAAATCACCTAGACCAGAAGTCAGGGTGCCAAGGCTGACATATACTGACTGTACAACTTCCACACAGTATCCAAGAAGTCCAAGGCATTGCTGTACATACATAACTGTGTGGGGGTGGGTGCGTGGCACCACCTCTTTCCAATTCATTTAAACTTCATACAACTGTATTGGATATCCAACTACAAGGGCTTATGGGGGACTGATATTCTTTAGTAATGGCTCCATATTCCAGAAGCTCAGATCCAGCAGGGGAGAGGCACAAGTGTGAACCCACCTCATGCTGTAGAATAAGCCAATGAGGCAAGAGGGAGGGTGTTCCCAAGACAAGAGGGCTGGAAGAGATAAGCTCCAGTGGTCAGGAGGACAGGCAGGCCCTCAGTCTGAAGAAGGAAGTAGTGTTGTGACATTGGAAACTTCAGATAATGTGCCAAGGATGTGGAGAAGGCTGAGGAAGGACAGGCGTGAAGTAGATGCTATCCAGTAGGGAGAACCCTGGGCTGTCCTGGGTGCTCACCACAGCTGGGGGATGCATTCTGAGGGAGACTGAGGCCAGCTTTCTTTTTATTGCATTTGCTTTTTAGAAATAACACATCATACATTTCTATATAAATGTATTTGCTCTGTCTGGAAACATTTACATTCAGTGGCAAATCTTACCAATTTTATTCAGTACTTAATAGAAAGGAGAGGTTTTTCTTTTTTTCCCAAAAGTACAGTATAAAAGTCTTCTCAAGACCAGAAATATGATTCTGTATCTGGTTCACTTATTAGTAATTTTATATTCTCTCTCTCTTAATTTTCTTTATTCTAGCTGGGTGGTGGTGTTCATGCCTTTCTCAGAAGGCAGAGACAGGTAGATCTCTGTGAGATCAAGGCTAGCCCTGGTCTACAGAATGGGTTCCAGGTCAGCTATGGCAACACAGAGAAACACTGACTCAGAAAACAAACAAACAAACAAAAAATCTTTTTTATTAAGAGGAAGAAGAGAAGAGAGGTGTGTGTGTGTGACGTGCACAGACTTGCATGTATTGTGTGTATGTGCCATGTGTATGTAGAGGTCGGAAAACAACTTCCTGGGTCACCTGCCTCCTTCTGCTGTGGGCTGGGATTTTGAACTTGAATTGTCAGCCTTGGAGGCAAACACCTCTGCTCACTGAGCCATCTCACTGACTCGCATTGATAATTTTGTGAGCAAATTTATTTTTATAAAAACTAATCTAATTTTTAGTGTATATATTTAGAAGTATCTCTAATTCATAGAGTCCAGGGATGGAAGAGACCTCAAGGATCCTCAAGTTCAGTTTGTCTAATCTTTCCAGACAGGCTTTGGCATCACCATGCACACGGAAGACAGCTGGATTTCTGCACATTGGAGCTACAGCATAAACTACACTAAATGGCAGGAATTGTTTTTAATCTCACGCATTTACTGATGGGAAGAGGCTCCCATATTTGGGGGTGGTAGAGCAACTATTGTCTAAGAGGTTCTGTTCAGATTTGATTGCTCAGATATTGAGGGGATGGTCTTGGGCTGGGTACATGATTTTTTAAGACTAAAAAGCAATAGATAGTACAATTGAGTGATCCAAGGCAGCAAGATTGAGAAGCTGATATGCAGAATTGATCTGGGTCAGAAGCTCATGTTCACTAGCTGGGAGCACTGTCTGGGAGTACTGTCTAGGAGGACTGTCTGGGAGCACTGTCTGGGACTCCATGGCCACCCAAGCTTTACACAGAACAGACCCTTCCCTTGGACTGGAGCAGGCAGTGAATGTCCTCAGGGATCCTGACTGACACTGACCTCTAAAAAGCCCCCTCCAAGATTGGCCTAAATCTGGGCTCCCTAGTGACCTCTTCCGTCGCCCTCAGTTCAGAATCTCTGCCTTGATTATAGCTGGAACCTTCTTCTCGTCAAAAATGAACTCTTTCATGCCCACACTCTTGCGTGTATGTCATTTGGCCTACTTTATCACCAAGAACACTCAGAATACAGCTTGATTTTCTTCCTTAGGACCACCATGATTTATAGTAGCAAGTGAGCATAGACCTGCTTCCATGCACATCTACCTGGTGTGTGGCTCAGGTTTCCATTCCCAGGGTTGTGAGATGAAGAAGAAGAATCTGGAAATCTTAAGGCCTTGACTGCCCCATGTCCTAAAGGAAGCCTGAGTCCTTGGTATCACAAAGTGACTCTGTCAGCCCTTTACCTGCAACAAATGAACAGAAAAGACAGCTGGGCAAAAGGCAGCTCCTTTTTGTAGGTTAACATAAATGCTTTGCGAGATCCTCTTACAGCTGCCAGCAATCATTTGCTCATATTGTGCTCAGGGTAGGGATGGTCCCTTTCTGCTCAGAAGAAAGGCAACCTCCTATAAAACAAGCTTCAGTAGAATGGTTGGCAAGAAGAAACAAGCTGTAAGATCATGCCTGAGCACAGCTTCTGGGGCTGGTCGTGATACTCTTGGAGATAAGGCTGCAGAGGGACACAGCTGTGGCTGGCAGCTCCCTCCTTCCACTCTAAAGCCCAGGCCTCCCTCAAGATTTGTTTTCAGGCCCCTGGACTTCAGGAAGGGAGTTTGGTGTGTGCTTTACACTTGAGGCAAATATTCAACTACCAATGTGTGGCTTTGTTACAACAAGAAGACATTTGTGCCTTCTTTTAAATTAGCTGCCATTACATTCCCACAGACTTCCTAGCCCATTACATGTCCCCCAAACTTCCTAGCCAACAGATGTCACAGTTGACTGTCCATCACTGTCCACTGTAGGGCATGAGTTTCTCACTGTGGGGATTCCATGGCTGTCTGGGAGCTGGGATTCTCAGTGTCTGGGAAAAGAGCAAAGATCTTACTGGGTCTGGGAAAAGATCAAAATTTTAAATCCCTTATCATGTGGACACATTGTAAAGTCACTTGTCAAAGGAAGTTCAAACTGTCATAAGACAGGGACCATTTGTGGAGATAACTGTTGGCAGCTGATTTTTTTTTTTTAAAGAAGCCTTATTTAGTCCTCCAGACTGAGATATTCTAGCTTGTTTGTGACTTCCAGGGTGCGCCCTCCCCTCGATGGAAAAACCAATAAAGGACCGAGGCGCTTGTTGTTTATTTTTCCTAAAGGATACTATTTTATTATAACATAGTAAAATTCCCTCAGGTTAAAAACAACTCAAAAAATTACAGATGCTTGTCACTCTATTCAGTTTTCATATTAATGTCACCTTCTATTCATACAGCAAGTTGCATAGAGGCTTGAGTCCCCGAAATCATCCACAGCTCCCCAGGCAGCCGTGGGTGGGAACGGGGGCTCCCACTAGTGTCCGTGAGAAAATGGAAGCTGAGAGAAGATCAGCTTCTACTTAGGGCCCATGACTGACAAGACAGACTTACCAGGTGGCGCCTCTGGAGTCTGGCAGCTCTTTCCACTTGATGAACCTCTGAATGTAGATTCTCCTTCCAGTTCCCTATGTCCTGCTCATTCTCTCCAGCCCACAGTACTATTTCCTGTGTCAGCTCGTGCTATTATGTAGGAGAATTCAAAAATGATCTTTAGGCTGGACCTTTGCATTTCCTTTTTATCTTGGAGAGAGTCCCTAAGGTATTAGAATGGTTCTTAACCAGGGGCTTGGGGGCCCAGAGCAGACTGAAGTAGTAGGGGTCACAAATAACTTGCTTGCAATATTTTGTTGAGGAGTGGATTTTGACATGTGGCTGCAGCTTTCTTCACGGAGTTTCTGACATTTCCAGGATGGGAAGCTCTGTGTAATCCTTGGCTTTCATTGATACTCAGTCTTAATTGAAGCAACATTCCTCACTCTGCAAACTGGTTCTAAAAATAGCTATCTCTCCAGGCCATTTTGGCTATATAATCAGTCATCACCAACTAATGTTCAAATATTTTTTTTAACTGATGCCATGTTACCATGTACACAGCTCAGCTTCCTTCAGGACAGGCCTCTGTAGCATTTCCAGCCACCGCTCTACTTTATAGACCCCTGATTTTACTCGGTTCTTTCTTAGAAGGCCCTGTTTTTCCTGTAAGGAGCATTGCAAAACCATTCTTGAGGTAGAAGTCCATGAGGCAATAACTGCCTCTTGAGGACCATTGCATATCAAGAATGTGTGAAGACAGTTCCTCGGTAAGATTAAGAATAAAGACAAGGTGTTTCTTCTGTTAAGAAACATGTCTGGGTTGTGCAAGAGGTTCTCTTAGCAGATATTACAAAGAGCATAGGGCCTTCAGGCTCACCTGTGACATTGCCTTTACACCCATTCCTAGGAGACAGCAGAGAACTGTTACACTGGAGATGCAAAGGACGCACTGGAAGTATGGAGTCAGGTGGCCTGGACTGATATTCAGCATTATACTAGCCCATGCTATGACTGAAAACAAATCATATTACCTCTCCCTGCCTTGGCAACTTATGTCTGAGAGAAAATTCCTTCAGAAGGGAAGATAAGTAATTTTTGAGAACCTACCAAGTTGCCATTCTTGGTATCATGGGGCCTCTCATTTATCCTCACATCGGTACAGCTAAAACTATGTCCAAAGACACCTGACTTTTGAAGGAATCTCACCTTACCAGAACCAAACCTGATTCAATCTGATGTTGTGGAATAATATTTTTGTACACTGTGATGATCTGTCATTTGGAATGGTCTAATAAAAAGCTGAATGGCCAATAGCTAGACAGGATTTTCAAGGCAGAAAAGGGGTGGAAAAGAGTCGCCAGCCAGAGGAACAAATCGGACACATAAAAATAGAATAAAGGAAAAGCCACATGATGAAACATAGATTAATGAAAATATGTATATGTGGGTTAATTTAATTTATTAGAACTAGTTAGAAAGAAGCCTAAGCTATCAGCTGAGCTTTAGTAATTAATAAGTCTCCATGTGGTTATTTGCAAGCTGGCTGGCAGAACAGAAAAGATTCTGCCTACAATCTGACTCTAAAATAATCAAGAACCTATAAAACTTAGTGTTTCTCAAAATATCAACAAAGCAGCCTCAGCTGAAGAGAAAGATGGGGAGTCACAACTGGGTGGCGTGAAACAATGGCCATTTCCTGTGTCTGAATATTAAAGACCAGAAATCCAGTTCTACTCGTCCATGAGGTGAGTTCCTATGGAGGGCCTTGAAATCAGGATCTGCTTCTGGTTTTTGAATTGAATTTTGATGGTTTGTCTAGAACCCTAGTATTCTTTGACTTACAGAACCATTGGGCTAGCCTTGGCCTCCCCCTATGTTCTTCCTGTGTCCATGTCCACTCCTAGTTTTCATTTCTATGAAGACACCAGTCAAATCACATTAGGGCCCCATCATACCCCACAAACAAGTTATCTATGCTTAAATGTATCTACAAGAACCTTGTCTCCAAATAAGCTCATGTTCTGAAGTGTGGGGCAATTTTGGGAGGACATGATTCAATGCAAAACACTACCCACCTAAGGATCTGAAGGAATTACTTATAGCATTTGCTGTAAGTTGATGATTTTAGTGACAGTATTAAGATTCATGTAAACCAAACACTGGAATCCATTACTGCATCACTCTAATATCAAAACATTTCTCCAAAGTCTATGAGTAAAGCCAAGAATTAAGCCAGGCGGTCGTGGTGCACGTCTTTAATCCCAGCACTCAGGAAGCAGAGGCAGGTGGATATCTGTGAGTTTGAGAATGGCCTGATGTACAAATCAAGCTCCAAAGCTATACAGAGAAACCCTGTCTCAAATAAATGAATGAATGAATGAATGAATGAATAAATAAATAAATAATCAGAAAGCTCCTCCGCAGGATTCTCAAGGTTCAGAACACAAATGCCAAGTCCTTCACCCTCATCTTTTTGGGTCTTTGAGTACGTTTCCACCAAGTGTAAAGCAGTGAGACTAGATGGGGCTCCTGTAGCAGCCTTAACCTAAGTGAGTGTGTAGAGTGTTGCCTTGGGGCTGAACAAGGAGCCAAGTGAATTAAATTCGGAGAGAAAGTCTGGATGTCCTTGGCCAAAGTGACCCTCTCCCTTCCCTTCTTTACCCCCTTCTCTCTTGCTCCCCCACCCTCCTCCCCTCCCCTCCCCATTCCTGTCCCTCTATCCCTTTTCTCTTCTAATAGAACTCAGCATCGCACAAGCACAGTACATCCTGTTTCCCCAACACAGTGGCTTCTGAAGAACGAGTTTTTAAAGTATAGATACCATGGTGTTTAGGGACAAAGAAGATGGCTCTGGTAGTAATAGACTCCCTAACACAGTGAGCAGATTCATATTTTCCTATTACAGTAAATGTGCCTGGAGTGATAGAGCTTACCAGCAGCACTGTGGTTGTACTGTTCTTTTGTTTCCTAAGAAATAACACTTTGAAAAGTGACAAAGTGTCTCTGACAAAGGCCTGGCAATGGGCGAATGAATGACTCAAGTGGTAAAAGGAACACAGCATGACTAGCTTACTGCCCCACTTGATTTCCTGACACAAAAGCTGGTCTCGCCAAGGCATTTCCTCATCCTGGATATCAGCTTGCTGACCCAGCAGAGAATCCCTCGGAGGTGACCCAAAAGATGGGCAGGAGTCACAAACATCACCGGGTCCCTCATCCACACCCTGAAAAGGTGGTTCTTCTACTCGTTAGCTGCCAACATGGGTCCATAACACTCCTTTTTTCTCTATCAGGAGAAATCTGAACTTTAGGCAGTTGCTATCTACAGAAGCATCTGTCAGCTGCAGATACAATCAGCAAAGAAAAAAATAGTTCTAAAGCAGGGTTGGCCCGGAGGACTCTAGGCCATGGTCACTGTTCAGGGGCAGCAAAGGAGCTGTAGATCTGAGGGAGAAACCTGTGGAGTCATCAGGCACTAGAGGTTACTATGTGAAGGAAGCACTCAGCGGGAAGGACATTCCTGTGAGCATGGGCAATACAGGAAGGAGGGGTGTCCACAGGGAAAGCAGCCCTGAGACTTCAAAACCAACGACCACGCCAGTGAGGCTCTGTCAACCAGGGAGACACTCGCACCTGGTGAGACATGTTATTTCATCAAGGTTTTCAAGGAGACACTATCTCCAGAGATAAC
The DNA here is from genome assembly GCA_004025045.1 of Sigmodon hispidus. Taxonomy (NCBI): domain Eukaryota; kingdom Metazoa; phylum Chordata; class Mammalia; order Rodentia; family Cricetidae; genus Sigmodon; species Sigmodon hispidus. The sequence goes on from PVIH01007114.1 coordinate 46,756, forward strand.
ACCACTCCCTCGGTCCTGATTCCACCTCTGCCTGGGCGTGACAGTTCCTTGTCCAGACCGTGGAAGGTGCCCACTAGAAAATGACAAGGGTGTTCGGTCTCCAGGCACTGGCATTTCGTGGGAACAGCACAAGCCTTCAGAAATCAGAAGCTCATCTCCCTTTCCCCACCCCCAGCCCGGCCCAGCTCAGGCCACAGGGTCATCGCTGTGGCAGCCGAGACAGGCAGAAAGGCTAGACACTGGCCAGAACCTGGAGCCTGCTGGCCTGGGGGTCCTGTGTGCACTCTGAACCTCATTCCATGCTCCTGCCTGAGCCCAGAGAGAGCTCTGGGGCAAATCAATACTGTAACATCTGGTTTGTAGCCAGGTGTTGTGTGAGTTCAGTTTATGTGATTATTGCTCCCAAATGTTTATAAATCCTTGGGGAGGAGGGGGGTGGATATCTAGTTCCTAGGTCAAGACAGTGGAGAGATGGAGCCCCAAATATTACCCTCAACACACTGGAGTGGCCTGGCTGATGGTAGTCCTGTTGCGATTACCCTCCTTGCCTCCCACCCCACCTCCATCCTCACCTCCCTATTGCCACCCCCCCCCCCAGTGATTCATCCTGTTCCACAGGGCTTCTGAAACAAGATGAGTATAAGCCCCAGAGAGAAGGATCCAGCCCAGGAACAGCACCTTAAAAAATGGCCCCTGAAGCAAACTTAGGGTGCTAAAATGCTATATAATTTAAGTATGGTTAGAGAGGCTTTCTCCTGAAACTGGCTAGATCAGAGCCATTGATTACATTAAAGAACAAAAATGCCTTTTAGCCCCAGCACTCATAAGTAGAGGCAGGCAATTCTCTGTGAGTTCAAAGCCAGTCTGGTCTACAGAGTGAACTCCATGACAGCCAGGGTTACACAGAGAAACCCTGTCTCAAAAAACAAACAAAAAGCAGGGCTGGAGAGATGGCTCAGGGGTTAAGAGCATTGACTATTCTTCCAGAGGTTCCGGAGTTCAATTCCCAGCACCCATATGGTGGCTCATAACCATCTATGATGACATCTGGTAACCTCTTCTGTATACTGTATACATAATTAATAAATAAATCTTAAAGAAAAACAAAACCAAGAGCTGGCAAGGTGTTCAATGGGCAAGGGTGCATGCTGCTAAGCCCAGGGGTCTGAGTTCAGTCTCTAGAGCCCAGCGGTGGAATGAGAAGGAAAACTTCTTCAAGTGCTTCCCTGACTTCCACACTCAAGTATCTAAAAAGAAAACCTAGAGAAGAAAGATCCCAGGTTCTGAGGGTCATCTTCTCCATTCCATGCCTGTGGCTTCCAACTGTATTCCTGAAGGCATTCCGTTCCCACCTAGACTCCAGGGACATTGGCCAGAGCAGGTTTCAGCTGCCACTGAGCAGCGCTGCTACTGGACTTTAGAAGGTAGAGATGACGGATGCTATAAATCTATGCTAGGCAAAGCGGACTTTAAATGTCACCAAGCTGCCGTAAGGAAGCCTTGCCTAGGACATGCCTTCTCTCACCGCCCCACTGCAGCTGAACTAAACAATAGTAACTACAGCAGAGCAAGAGCCACTGAAAATCTGCAAATAGACCAGCAAAACTTAATCACTGACCCGGAATGGCAGGCTGTACATGTCTGTGATTGCCAGGGGTTCAAGAGAATGCTGGACTTACATAATAAGTTTGAGGTCAGCCTGAAATTACTATTATTAAAAATAATAACATATTAATAATTAATCAGCCATAGAGATTCCCTTTAATTAGTCTGAAGTCCACTAGGTATCTCTAGCCCCTCTGTGTCATTTCCAATGACAAAAGGTGTTAAGTGAAGCCCCTAAGTTGACCATCTGAGATGGGCAACAATAACCAGGCAGGCGGGAAAGGTGATATGGATGCATAACTAGTAAATAAAACCAAGGAGCTGAGCATTGAGAGGCTGGAGCGGTGAAGAGGGGATAATGCTATCACAGGGGACTAGGTGGCATTAAAGGAATGTTAGAGGAAGGTTGGGAGAGCATCCATCTGCACGTCCCTTATCCACTTACTCTCGCTGAGATGTGCAGCTCATGCTTCCAGACAGAAGCAGATAAAACAGCGCACTCCCCACTCTCTGAGCACTGGCAGCCGAGCCAGGGGGATGAAATTCGTACACAAAGAAATGGAATACAAAATGCCTCTTGGAGAGGTACAGCAGGTGCTGGTCACGATGTTTAGAAAAAGAAAGGCTATCTGCATGTGGTGGAGCCACTTGAAGATTGGGCTTTAGCCAGCTGATGGCCCTGCTGGGACCTGAGCTTGCTTGAGAGGCCAGGGTATGGTGATAGTTGGGGTCAGCCATGCTGCTGACAAGATTCCTTGGGTGGGTTGGAGGGGGCTGGGGCAGCCGGGAGTCCTGACTCAGAGCGTCCTTCCTGGCTTGTCTCTGGCTACTCAACAAAATTCTGGGCTTCATTTGCTTCTCCATTCCTATTTGCAACCAGGGAAAGCGTATCTCTCCTTGTTCAGAACCTCACACTTCACGAAGCCACGAGGACATTAACAACAAGATGACCAGTGTCAGTGTGCTTCCAAAAGGATGCCACAACCCTAATTCACAAGCCATCTGAGGTTTTCTTCTCCAGCTTCATTCAGTTACAGCAGTTCTGAGAGCTGCCCAGGTGAAAAGCTCCTGGCTTTGAAGATGTGCTAATAATTCAGCGGCCTTGCTGTTTTCCAGAGCTGCTAACAAGCCTCTGGGCCGAATGCCCTGTGAGCTTTCTCCCCTGACAATCAAGCAACAGAAAGGTCAGCAGCCGGACACAGAAAGAGGAGAAGGGTCCTGAATAAACACAGACAGTTTAATCAACCATGAAGAAACCCAAGAGTTGACTGAAAGTGCTTTGTCAGGGCCAGAAGGGAGGCCTCTGCCCTCTGAGTGAGGCGAGGAAGGTTGGAGGTCACTTCACTGACCACAGAGGCTGCTCTGGTGCAAATGTCAGTGGGGAGACTCAAAAAAGAAAAATAAAAAATCCGGCAGCAGGCTTCAAGGGAGGAAGAAAGGAGCGGGAGAGGGAAGGAAAGGGGAAGCCAGTATTTGGGTATTTTCCAGAGGACTGGGCAAACAAATGTTCCCTGGGAAGAAGACAAAAATATCTTAGCTCAATAAGCAAGGAAGATGCATCCACTGTGAGGACTTGGAGAACTGGTCGCCCCCTCGGGCTTTTGTCCTTCAAACCTATGTCATCTCTGATTCCAGATTCCTTGGGGTACTTGAAAAATTGGTTTATTTGAATTACATCAGTGTCTTTTACTTACATCTAAAAAAATCAAGGTCAAACTATGTTGATATGTGGAAGGGAATTTAGATGAAGGAGGGTGAGTCCTGTCTCTGGCCTGTAATTAGTTTCTTTGTAAGGCTGAATACCCAATCAGATGAATGCCTTCTCCACACATCTTGTCACAGTTAGAAAACACCTTTAAACAAAGGAATCTAGAAGCCACAGCAACATCTGTGTCCAAATACATCCAAGCTTGCTTATTTTTTTTTAATTGAAAATCAAATGACTGTAGATGAACAAACCTATGATATAATTTATTTTTAGATAATTCTTCACAGCTTCTTGCAAGCCATTAAAGCATCTTGACGCCGGGCTCTGTGTTTATAGAATATTTCTGAGCAGTGATACTGGAATCAAGGATAGCTCACAAAAAAAAAAAAAAAAAAAAAAAAAGTCCAGGGCTTGAAAGAATTCACATAAGAATTTTGATCCTACCAGATCAAAATTTTAAGGGTAGCCTGATCCTTCCCCATTGGCTCATGTAATTTGCTTGTTTTTCTTCCTCAGCACAATTAAAGATGCAATTCATTAAAAGTCATGAAACTTACTGTTTTGACAGACATTTCTATTAATGTTAACAAGCATGGAGCAAAGACTTCGGAGCCCACACCCTTAGCTAGCAGGAGAGTAACTCTCAAATCCTCCCTCCCGACTTTGCAGGAGTGACTCATTTCTATGGTGATCTCTGTTTCCGTGGTCTGGCCCAGCAAAATGTTTCAATGCCGTTTACTTTCAAGCTAAATCTATTCGTCCAATAATTTACGAGGGGATAATAGGAACAGGAAGAATCGTGTTGTTTTTCCTCAACCCTTGAGGATTAAGAATAAAAATTAAGCCAATTAAAGGGTCCAATTGCCTAGGAGGAAATGACTTTCTAAGGCGTGTGGGAATTATTAAAAATAATTTTCCCTTCAAATTATGTGTTGCTACACAGCCCTGGAGAATGGGAACAGTCATTTGTATGGAGAACGCATTGATGTTTTCAAAAATAGATGGTCAAGAAGCATGCCAAAAGCAGTTTCACAGTTGTCTTTTTGTTATGAGAAGTCATTAAATCCAAATACATTGTGCTTACTCAGGATAATAAAGGATACAGGAGGCATGGTTCCCCCAAATCACATATGGCAAGAAAACAAACAAACAAACAACAACAAACCCCACCAAGGATCTTTCTTTCTTCTTTTCTTTTTTCTGTTTCTTAATATTCTCCCTGAACTGCACAGTTTGGTTATCATATTTGTGTAGCGTCCTGATGTCACTAGCAAAGCGTGCAGTATCACTGAGGCTGTGACAGGCCGGAAGAAAGGCTTAGCCTGAGAACAGCCTAGTGCGTTGATGTGAGACTAGTTGTGCTGATGAGGAACTGGCCTCCTGCCTGGAATGTTCTCCAGCCTCTGTCTGCCCCCTAGTGGAAAGGCTGGGAAATGTGTGGGAGTTCACCGAGAGTGTCTTAGTAAAACCTGAAATAAAGCTTCCTGATACCCTGACTGCGGGGTCTGCAGCCCTCGTTTCCCGGCATGGCCTCTTCTTTTCCTGGAGAATCAGAAAAGTCACTCTGAGTATTCTGCTGCCTCCCTAGAATGAATACTTGCATTTCAGTGTGGGCTTGTTTTTTTGTTTGTTTTTTGAGGGCTTGAGTCTGCCTCTGACAGCCCTGATCTCCACCAGCAACAGACACCTTTCCCAGGAAATGCAAATTAGCCTCGGAGTCCCACAAACTAAAGAAACAACACAGTGCTCTGTCTTTGAACATGCCGCCACCACAAACGCTCCTGTGTTTCCCAGAACGTGTCTCTGCACTTTGTCATTTATTCACGAGAATCTGCTAGTTGCCAGACCCTATCCTTGGCTCTAGAGACACAAAGACATTTGGCCAAGGTTCCTTCCTAGGGGAAGCCTCTGGACCAGAAAAGGAACAGTCTATCCTTGAGTGCCAGAGACTCAAACCTGTTCCTGTCCCTACAAACCCACGCTGTGCTTCAGAAGCAAAGACCCGTGGGGACAGAGCCAGGGGATTGGTTCCAAATTCTAGTCACAACAAAGCTAAGCCAGAGAGTGCTTTTTTCAAATGACTCAGGTAGATAAATGAGACCAGCACAGGCCGTCCTGACACCGCACACCTCTCGAATGCCCTGGCTGCGCTAGCAACCCTGATGTCACTGGGTATTTTCATTCTTTCCAAAGTTGCAGCGTTCTGTGTCAGCCTTTCGGATGTTGCTAAGGAGAGGCCAGTGTTGATGCGAGCCCCTTTAGATGACAGCCTGCGTGCTTTTCCCGCTGCGGTGGCACTTGGCTCTTGCCAGACTACTGCTTTGCTCACTTCAAGCCTCGATTTATTTTTTGTTTTTTTTCTTGAAGTCTCATTTTCTGTGTTGCTGATTCCTAGATATGGAAGACCAGGAGATGGAAGGATAAGCATCTCAAAAGACTCCAAAACTCTCTATGTCTAGTATACAGACTCGCACTTTAGAAACTGAGGGCAATGGTATTGATTACTATTGATGTGGAAATGCTGGAAGAAAAAACAGATTAATATCTGCCTAGATTTCTGGCTCTTGGCAAAAAATTAGTGTAGAGAGAATGGAGTGGGTCTTGGCTGGATAGCTAGATCTCTAGTGCAAAAGGGAGTGGCAGGGCGCTGGCACAGAGCCCCACATGATGGCCTGCTTCCTGGCCATGGCATGTACATTTCTCACTGACAGCAATTTGGGTAAATGGTTGTCATTCCTAATCTTCTCAGGACCCCGTGAGAAATAGGATCAGGAACTGAGACCAATTAGCCAACCTTATACTTTTAGATGTAAGATATTTTAACATATAAGAAGAAACATATTTGCCTGATACAAAACTCCTGAGAGAGACAGCAATCAAGGAGAAGTGGGAGGCAAAGTGGGGCTGGGGGGCGGCAGCTGATGATTGTTCCATCGGAGGCCAACTGAAAAATCTTCCACACTTGGAGGAAATTAAACCCCATTATACTTGGCGCCACATCAGCTGGAGCAGTCCCAGCAATGGCAGTCACCATGTGCCTCTCCTTCCAGAGAAGGGACAGTCTGTGGGCAAGAACAGGCGCTATGTGGGATAATAACGCTACCAAGGCTGTGCAGATAACAACGTGAAAATATGATGCACTGAGAAGTGGGGCCTGGAAGGTATATGTCCCCACATAGCTCTTTCTCTCATTCAGAGGAAAGCTGACATAATCTCCATGGAGGTGCGGGGTGGGGTGGAGGGGTGGGGCGGGGGGGAGGGGAGCTGGTGAGCTTGGTTGAGAGATAGAGATATCAAGCAGAGATAATGATGACTCCAGAGTTGGCTTAAAACCCTTGGTTTTCCCTGCCCTAAGCCTTGATCAATAGGAGTATCTATGTAAATATAGTTCATTCTTCACATTTAAAATTAAACTCTGCTTAAAGAAACCCCACTGCTGTTTTAGCATAGTGTTCTTCAAATTAGCTTCATTAATCCTTCACGACCCTCTTGCTGTGATAAAACACCTTGACTGAGGCAACCTATAATAGAGAGCATTTTTATTTGGGGCTTACAGTTTCAGGGGTTGGAGTCCATGAGTGTCAAGGTGGGGAACAGGGTACCAGGCAAGCAAAGAGGCACGCCACTGAAGCACGAGCTGAGAGCTCACATGCTGATTTATAAGTAGGAAGCAGAAAAGAAAAGAAACAGAATGATCCCAGTGACATACCTCCTTCATCAGGGCTGTGCCTCCTAATTCTTCCCAAACAATTCTACCAAACTTATATTCACATGTATGATCCCACGAGGACACTCTCATTCATACCACCACAGCCTTCCTTGTCCCAGTTTCGGGTTCTGTCTTGGTTAGGTTTACTTTCTATTGCTGTGATGTTTTAAAAAGTAGTACTAAAATAAGCAACTACAAGAAGAAAGGACCTATTTGGCTTGTCCTCTCATGTTGCCATTCCTGACTGAGGGAAGTCGGGGCAGGAATTTGGAGGCAGGAACTGAAGTGGAAGCCTTGGAGGAATGCTGTTTACGGGCTTGCTTAGTCTGCTTTCTTAAAAACCCCAGAATCACCTGCTTAGAGATGATACTGTCACAGTGAGCTGGGCCCTTCCACACCAATCAAGACAATGCCCTCAAGACTTGCCTATGTCTTTTCAGGTGACATTTCTCTTCCCCAAAATGCGACGCGACTATGCTCTTGTACACGGTAAATATGTGTCACTGTAAATATTGGTTAATAAAACACTGATTGGCCAGAAGCTAGACAGGAAGTAGAGGTGGGACATCCAGACTAGGAGAATTCTGGGAAGTGGAAGAGCAGAGCCGATGCCAGCCAGATGCAGAGGAAGTAAGAGGAGCATGTTGCACTGAAGTAAAGGAACCAAGCTACATGGCTAAACATAAATAGAACCATGGGTTAATTTAAATGTAAGAGCTAGTTGGTAATATACCTGAACTACTGACCCAATATTTACTATAATATTAAGCCTCTGAGTTAATTATTTTATGAGTGTCTGTGAGACTGTAGATGGAAGAGATTCATCCAGACTGCTAAACTAAGTGGGACAGAGAAACTACACAAAGATCTAACCAGGACAGTTGTATTAAATTTTTACTGATTCTGCATTTCCATTTCTCCTCTATGTGTCCTCAATAGCACATGTGATTTATTCATTCAACAACTATTAATAAAATGTTCTCCATCAGGTCATACTTGGTACAGAGGAACACAAAGTCATCAAAGACATCTGTGACTCCTGTCTTCATTGTACTTACAAACTTGAGAAGATGACCTTGGTTAAATACCCACACATATTAACATAACATTATGAACATGGGAATGTGTGTGTGTGTGCATGTGTGTGTAGTGTGAGCAGAGGAAGAAGGATTGGTTTAATAGGGAAGGCCAGGAAAATCTTGGAGGAATGAGTGATATGAAATCTAAAGGAACAATAGGATTCACTGGACCCCAAAGATCATGTTCATCTTCTGAAGTGGGACAAGATCTGTGTTCTCAAGGCCATGAAAGACAGCAAGTGTAACCAGAGGTAGACAGCATCACTGGTAAGAGAGTGCACCAGGCTGGACACGGGACAAGCCACACTGAACAGTGCCTCAAAGGAGACAATTGGTAAGATACAATGTGTCCTAAGTAAGTGTAGTTAGGCCCCTTAAAAGCTGTTACCAGCAGTGTGCACTAGGAAAAGGACCTTTGGTGATAGAACAGGTAGATGTGCAATGAAGTTCACATCTGTGTGTTCTATAAATAGGCTTCTCTCCGTGTCCTCAATCACCACCTGAGCTACAGACTCAGCCTTCCACCCTGATTTCGGTGTGTGCCTAAAGATGTCTATCGAACTTGTCCCTAAGGATGCCTTCATATTTTCTTTCAAGCTTTCTCGAAAAAATGAAGAGCAGAGTGTCTGTGATGCCTGGGCTATTTCAGCTTCAAGGTTATAGACTGAAATGATGTCAAGTCAGATTATAGACCTGCCAATCTTCAAACATTAACTGATGGGCCAGGATCAGATTGAGGGGACTTTACAGCCCAGCCCTGCAGGCTATCTCAGTAGCTGAATGCCTAAAATGATGAATTACCCAGTAAACCAAAGGAGACATCTACCAAATGCTTCAAGCGTACTGTGAGTGTGGAATTAGCTACCAGACGCCCCCTTCTACCTAGCATCCTTGTTTTTGAAAAATGATCATTGATCCATTCCAGGAATGGTTTTCTAGCATAGCATGAGTCTAGACACCAGGGTTTGGGAGCTGATGTAGACTTCGGCCTCTGGGAATTGCACCCTGTTAGAATCAATGCTATTGATGTGATTTGTCATGTGCTAATGATGGCACTATGTCCTTAAACATCTCAAATTATGAGATAAATAAATGTATTTTCTTTATAAAGTACCCAGACCCAGGCACTTTGTGACAGTAATGCAAAATAGATAAAGCCACCTAACAACAAAAATAGTGCAGTGTGATGCACTTGGTGAAGGCAGATGCAAAGTGCCATTAAGACCCCAAATGGGGCAGAAGTAGTTCTGAGTGGAAGATTTGGTATCCAGAGGTCACAGGTGTCAATATAGACTCTATTCTCTGGAGAAGAGAGAGATGTTAATATTAGGCAGAAGGAAAGCTCCTCTAAAGACATCCAAGAAAAAGGCATGGCCAAAAAGGGTCACAGGAGCAATGGAGAAGCTGTGGTAGAACGTGAGATTAACGTTCCGGTGGAATCAATAGGTTATAATTACCTGCTTGGGGACTACACTATATTAATTGTCTATTGCTACAATTTATGCCTAAACTAGAGAGCTTAAGACAATTATTTCACTACTTCTGGGTATCTGGAATCCAGATGTTGATTAGTGACCATCTGGCTCAGAATGAGGTGCCAACCAGGACAAAAGTCAGCCTATCATTCTACTGAGTGAGGTTCATGTTCCAGGCCAACCACATGTTCTGGTTATGAACATCAGTTTCTTACCACATGGATCTATCCATATGACAGCTCACATTATCCAGTGGGGCCATTCCATTCACAGGGAAGCTATCCACGAATGAATATCAGGCACTATTTTAGAGGTTATGCAGCACATGTTCCAGGAGTCATCTGAGGTCTCATCTCAGCATCACCTCATTGTATATAAATTATAAAGAGAAATGTATAATTTCACTGGGTATTAGTTAGCTTTTGTTGATGGGTATGCACTGGTCCCTGTAGGTTCTCAGGAACAATGTGCTTCATTTCATATCTCTTGCTAAGAATTTTATACAGCCCCCTTGGCACTTACACTGCTATTATGAGATAGATTCAGCCAAAAGCTGCCTGTGGGGGTAGAGACAAGTGGGAAGGTGGGATGTCAGAAAAAGAGGTAAGCAGGATCCCAAACTTAATAAAGGGAGAAAGTCATATGCCAACTGCAATAAGGAATGAATCTGAGTGGAATCTGGTTGACAGCTCACACACGATGCCAACTTGCCACAGCTTGGCAGCACCCATGGTTTTCCCACATGCGACTGAAAATAGCTAGCATCCATCCTGAGGGAGTGCTACTAAAATAAGCAACTACTGGGAGCCTCACCTCACTGCTCATTCAAGCTGGAAGTAGTCGGCAATTATTTTGCTGAAATTAGATACAAATTAAGTTGCCAGTTCCGGAACTTACTATAGCACTAAAAAAGAAGAAGAAAAAAAACTAAACACACATAGTTTAGATCTTGCTTCTTAAAAATAAAAATGAACTCTGATAGAAGACCATGACAGATTATTGAAATTCATCTTCTGTGAGACCTAATCCCCTCTCACACCAGGTTCCCTGATTTACAGACCTGGATGTAGTTGCTATGGAAGCAGAGAGGCAGGACAATGAAAGGGACTGAGCATGAGAACCATTAGCACACATCTGAGATGTGTCATGTATCCCAGGTAGAAATGGGCCATTTGTAGCATTGGCCCCTGGTATGTGTGGATAGCCCTGTTCCCACTTTCCTACAATGGTCTGAAAGTGTTCTTGGGGCTCAAATTCATTGGAACAGGAAGTCCTACATTTGAAAAAAAACTAAACAAACATAATAATAATGGTAATTTGGGTTCTTCTCTCCTACGACTAGAAATAACTGACATGCAGCTAATAGACTGGGGTCTATGCTAAGGAAGAGCCCCTGGATTATACTCTCACCTTAATCAAACAGTATCTTTTCATTTGCCTCTTGAAAAAGTGGGTAGACATCTAAAAACTGAGCTGTGCTGGACCCTGAGGCTGTGGTTCCTGGGGCAGGGATGCCTTGCCATAGCAGTCAGTTCCTGTTACCTTGGCAGAAGGCAAGGATTGCTTTTTTTTTCTCATCACTAAAGGGTTAGTCATGGATGAGGCATATTGCAAGCTTCCAAATCCTGTCTCATTCACCTTTTATTTCCCCACCCGGTCCTTATTCTGATCTAGTAAATCTTAGAAACGACATAGTAAGTGAAGATTTTCCAGTGTGACCTTTCTTTCTAACGAGGCTTGTGGCCTTTGTATATAACATCCCCATAATCCTTAAATTAAAAAAAAAGTTAAAATATCACCTAAGTAAGCCTTATAGATATGAATCCCTTAGACCTTGTTCAACTTCTTTTAAAATTATTTTATTTTTCTTTTTTCCAGATCTTTTAGGATGTGGTGGGGGGGGGGAGTTTGTTAAATCAAATCAAAGTAAGCTGGGTGATGTGAAATGAATTAATGTCAGCAAGGATCCCTCTCTGCTTACAGTCTTTCTAGAAGTACTCTGTTCTCCCTCCAGGGTGTAGTTGACAGAAAAAGCACAGCCGAGGTGGGGCGGGGGAGGCGCTTTCTGCGCAAAGCATCAACCTTCCCTGGACCATCTTTCTTTTCGCAACTTTTCATGAGGTGAAAAGCTCTGTTTTAACAATGCAAGACTTGAAGCCGCAACAGGACACCCTTGACAAGAAAGGGTGTCTCTGAGCAGGTGCCATTGTTAGCCTGTCTCCCTGGAAGAACTTCCTTTGCTCTTTGCTCACTGCAATTCCAAGTTCCCAGAGCAGGGGACCTGAGCCAGCCAACAATTATGGCTTCATAATGGAAGAGAAACCCCCGGGAACCAAGATGTACAAATTCTGAACGTTGATACCTCATTTATTTACACCATTTAGAAACCTTTTCAATTAGCGCCTTTTTCCTTCTCTACCTCAACGAATAGAAGGCTTCAGTTCTGCCTGGGGACTCAGCTACTGACAGGACTAGTGAGGAAAAGGCCTCTCTCCCCTTGTCTGTCACCTGGCCTGTTTCTGACACTGCAAACAGCTTCCCAGATTTTCCTGTTTGCCCCATGCAATAATGAAGGGTCGCCGCTTGGCAAGCAACTTTCAAGCGCTTAGCATCCGGATATCAGGACTCCGTGCCTTCATTAGTGGCCCCTTACTTGGATAAAAGTTCTTGGTGACCTTATAAGAATTAGTTTCAACCAGCAGGATCATTTTTGGGAGGAAACACTTCCTAATTTTCTGAGATAGCAGGGCTCTGGCTCTAATTTCCTTCCCAGCCCAGGCCTTGAGGCCTGGAGAGCATTTCCCTCCGTGATGGGGAGACAGGATGGGTCTCTCTCGTGCTGCTCTGCACGTCCAGTGGTCCAGTGCACACAGCTGCGCGGGGGAGGACATGCAAGACTACGGGGGCAGCTTTCTCAGAGGCCAGACAGAGGCTCTGGCCTTGCTATCCAGAGCTGGGCGCCTCCCTCAAGAGCCTGAGGGTTCTTGGCAGGATGAACTTTATTCCTGCTGGGAGCGATGACTTTCTCAGGCCACACTGAGGCCAGATGGCAGGCCACAGGGTGAGCTGCTAGAATATTCGTGCAGACAGGACAGCAGAAAGGCTCCAGGGCTAGCTAGGCCGCTAGGGGCGCCCAAAGAAGAACAGAACTAACTGGGTCCTGCTGTCCCTCAGGTTTCTTGACAATATGTTGGAAACACTGCACCACTGGAAGACAGCCAGTGTTTAAAGGCAGAAGCTCTTTAGAGCCTAACAGAATAATGGCTCCCTTTTAACATCTTGGGAAGCTGAGATCCAAAGCTACGGTTTTGGAGTCTGCAGGTTGGAACCAGATCCAGAGTTTAATGGCACAGCTGCGACAGTTTCCAGGTCACTTACCAGGTCTCTGGAGACCATGCACTCAAAGCATGTGGGTCTGCAAAAGAGAACTATGGATGTGTCAGTTTTTGTAAGCACAGTGACTCTGGACTTGGACACAGAGCAGAATGGTTTGACCTGATGATTTGCCCAACAGTGCCACTAGCTGTTAGCTCAATGTGTTCTGCAAGTCTGGTTTCCTGGTCTGTGAAAGGAATATTAAAATAAGGACTACCCCCTCGACGGATTCAGATGAGATGCGGTACCAAGTGCTTAGCACAGTGCCTGCTGCCAAAGACACTCAGATACCCAGGAAATGTTGGAAGGGAAGCAATCTCAGCACTAGCAGAGCAAGGCGCTTCCGGGTGAGCCACGCTTAGGGAAAGGCACAGCCTTAAGGGATCTCCTAGGGAAGGAGGAAACAACTTCTTTCCTTTACCTCTCCTTTACCTTACCTTTCCCCAGCCAACCCCGCCCCCCCGCCCCTTTACCTAGACCCCACTTTCATTGTTGTTCACACCCGGGCACCTCTCATCAGAGTGAAATGTGTTCAGCAAGGTGGTTCCAGCTCTAAGTCCTATTTTCTCTCTTGCTTCCCTGGCTGAAGAAGGAGGAAACGGTAGGAAGTGGACAAGAGGGAATGATGGATGCTTATATAAAGTGTCACAATGGAGCATATGAAATCAGAGTGTTGAAGATAAAGATCACACCTGTGGACTCCCTTGTGTAAATGGAAAAAAAAAAAAAAAGCCTTGAAAGGTAAAATGGCGTCAGGTTTCAGACTTGAATTAGAGTCCTAATGTTTAGGATCCCAGTAGTTAATTCGCCCACACATCTTATATACTAGCCACCAACAGAGGGGGGAAATGGGAATGAAGAAGCAGTTCCTTGTTTTACCGTCTGCAATTTCACACATAACAATACCATTTACTGTGATCATTCATTTAAAAAAAAAATTAATTGCCCTGAGAAGAGGACAGCATGCTTTGAACATGTTTTGGATGGTTGTGCCAATAGAATATCCATATGAATATCTCCAGGAAGGGTTTGGTTCATAGATACCAAGTATAAAAGACTTGGAGCTGTCCAAAAGGAAATGTTCAATAGAAGGTAGTCTCTGAAATGGGGGCAGGGTTCAGATGGCCACAGAGTATGGGGGTGGGCACGGGGAATAGGACATTAGATCTCAGCTTCTAATAATTAAATAAGAGATTCTGAGGAGATGAAGTGGACTAAAAATGAAGGAGGAAAATAGCACCACACATTTCTCCAGGTTGAGGAAGTAGTCATGAGTGAGAAATGTTAATAATGTCAAGCAAATGAATACTGGAAAATGTCCATTCAGTTCTACAATGAGGAAGTCACCGGGAAGTTATGCAATCCTAGTTTCATTCACTGGGGCTGTGAGAGCAGAAACTAAGTCTGAGTTGTGTTAGGATCTAGTAGAATTGAAAGAGAAGAAATCGTACTGGGTTTCAGGAGAATTTAGACAAGAAGGGAAAGTTACAGCTAGAAAAAGTGGCATTTGATTTTTGTGTGGAGTTTGATTGCTGTTTCCTTAACATTGGGAACTGGCACATGCCTATAGAGAAGGAGAATAACCCTAATGGAAAGCTGATGACAAACCACAGATTCTGAGTAAGACCTTATTTCCCTCCATCATTCCAGAACTATGAGGATTGGTCAGGCAGAGAGAAGCCCTCCTACACACATCACAAGAATGCTAGGCCCTGGTGTAGTCTATGTTCTGTCCAAATATAAACACAAATCTCCACTGTGTGGCCAAAGGTGACCTTTACAACAAGGTGACCCTGTAATAGTGCCTTACAGGCTAGATCTCTGAGACCAGGGCTGCAAAGAAGTCACAGCAAGAGATTAGATAGCCTATGCACTCAGAAGAACAGAGAAGAGGGCAGCCCAGTCAGGGAGCACTACTTCAGACTGGAGGCTAGACCACAAGTTGATCACCTTCACCCTTCCCTTCCACATTGGAGATAGACCAAGCCCCCAAGACCAAGCCAAAAAAAAAAAAAGATGTTGCCATGAAATAAGAACAAACAGAGCTACTGTGAGGACCAGTACAGGTCATATTCTTTCCTTTCAACCCTATGAAGACAAGAAGGTCATTGACTATCTTACCATATCCACCCATACATATTCTTCAAATGGTGATTTGAACACCAAACAGTTCTTACAAGCTCGTCCATTGTTGATTGGCAGTGCCCTGCTCTGTCTTATTTAGTGGATTGAAGAAAGCATAAAGAGGGTGTTCCAAAGAAAAGGTAATAAAAAAAAAATGGGGGCTGGAGAGATGGCTCAGCGATTAAGAGTACTGACTGTTCTTCCTGAGGACCTGAGTTCGATTCCCAGCATCCACATAGCAGCTAACAACTGTCTGTAATTCCACGACTTGACACACTTACACAGTTATACATGCAGGCAAAACACCCACACACAAAAAAATTTTAATTTTTTTAAAAGCCAAGTTTTTTTAAAAAGGGTCAAGTATATATCATTTCTAAGTAACACACATATATCAAAGATAGCCAAAAAAATTGTATCTAAGTGTAGAAAACAAAATACCAAGCAAATGGAAAATATAAACCAGCAGGTGTAACTATCCTTATAGTAGACAAAGCAAGCTTCAAACAAGATTAATTAAACTGTATAAAAAGGGATACCACATATCAATAAAAAGAACACTCCAACAACAAAATAATGGTTGTAAACATTTATGAACCAAATATCAGAGCCCCCAATTTTATAAAAATACAAGCACAAAGAGACGTAAAAGACCCAACCACTTAGGTTCTGACATAATAAGAGTGGAAGATTCCGACCCTCCACTCTCACATTTAAATAGGTAGGTCTTCCAAACTAAAGTAGATAAGGAAACTTCAGAGCTAAAATATATTAGGATCGAGTGGACTTGATACATACATATATAATGCTCCATCCAAGCAGGTAGGGAATGCACATTTTTTTTTCTCAATAGCACATGGAACCTTCTCCAAAATCAGTTGTATCTTAGGAAACAAATCAAATCTCAACAAATACAAAAAAAAACCTTGAAGATAATTCCATGCATCATATCAGAACACAATGGAATGAAGCTGGAAATCAGTAATAAGAGACAATCTGGAAAGCACAAAGTTACTGGCGAGTAAATAATAAATTTTTGAAAGAACAATGGGTTATTTAAGAAATAAAAGAGAAATTTTTAAATTCCTAGAGATAATTGATAATGAAAATACACCCTATCAGAACCTGTGGGATGCAGCCAAGGCAGTCTTAAGAGGAAAGTTTATAGCAATAAATACTCATGTTTAAAAAAAATTATAAGAGGTATCAAATAAACAACCTCAAGACTCCCAGGGGGAAAAAATGGCAAGTCCTAAGTACAGTACACAGCAAGGTAATGGGAATAATAAAGGTAATGGAAATTTTAATAAAATGGAGAATTAAAAAGTAATGCACAAAATCAACCAAACAAACAACTGGTTCTTTTAAAAAGTTGATAAGACTGGCAAACCCTTGGCCAATCTCACAATTAGAAAAAGGAAGAAGACATAAATGAATAAAATTAGAGATCAAAAGAGTGTCATTACACAGACTCCAATTAAATACAAAATATGATTAGAAATTATTGTGAAGGCTTACATTCCAAAAAATTGGCTGACATAGGAGAAATAGAAGAACGTCTAAATGTATACAACTTATTAAAATTAAACCCAGAAGATAGAAGCAACTTAAACAGTCCCTTACAAACAATGAGATAAAGAGCCATAATCAGATGCTTTCCTCAAGGAAAAGCCCAGAATCAGACAGCTTCATTGCTGAATTCTATCAGACTTTTAAAGACCCCCATATCAATTCTTCTTAACTTGTTCCATGAGAGAGAAGACAATAGAACACTACCAAATTTATTCTACAAAGCCAGTACTGTTTTGATACAAAAAGCAGATGAAGATTCACACACACACACACACACACACACACACACACACACACACACACAGAGGAAACTACAGATCAGTTTCTTTGATGAACATGAACACAAAACATCACAACAAAATACTTGCAAACCAAATTCAAAAACACATTAAGAGGGTTATATACGCCTTCCACATTGCTGAGACAAGGAACTCTCTGTGTGTGTGCCTTGTAGCATACTTCAGCTAGCTGACCCTCAAGTTTCTTGGGAATGCTGCAATCTATGCTTCCTGTTAGGGCACTACAGATGTGTACCCTTGCATCCAGTTTTTTCATATGGGTTCCAGGCAATGAACTCAAGTTTTCAGGCTATTAAGGCAAGCACTTTTGTCCAGTGAACCATCTCTGCCACCTTTATTTTTAACACGTGAAACATAATCTTATCTTTAAGTAGCAAAAAGGAGGTAGCCAGGGAAAGAAACTCTCATTACTTTTAATCTAAAATGTATGCTGTATCCTTTGGAAAGGATGTTCCATATTCCATATGGAATATTTTGAAATTTACAATGTATGAAGCTTTTAATTTCAGAATTGAAAAAAAGCTATTAAAAATCACTATTCCCAAGAAGAGGAAATAAGCTCCTCAATCACTGGAGTCAGTCCATGGATTCAAATGGGCCGGCTTTTTTGACGTGTGGAATTGCAGGGTTTTATATATTCATTAGATGGTGATAAGATACTTTACAGTTGCTCTGCCTTGTGCTGGGACTAGGAATTTGACTAATCAGGCTCATTTCTGAGAAGGAGGGAGGGAAGCCTATATATACAGCTCCACTTGGGTGTGAAGGCTTGTACTCTGAGAATGTGCAGGAGGAAATCAAGGGTTCAGCACAGGCAAGGCTACAAAGCCAGTCCAGATAACAGACTGCCTGAGGCTAGCCCACAGAATCCAGTGGACTTTGGGAGGAAGTTGAGAGATCCTCTTTGGCAGCCTTGAGACAGCTGGGATCGGTGACATATGAGAAATAAAAACCACTGGTCCTTCCTCACCTTAATGTGTGGACTCTGACAGTGACTCCCAAGGTTAAGAGCATCTGGCTATTCTTTCAAGAGGTACTTTATTGAACATCAACCACGCATGGACCAGATGCTGCTGTAGAAAAGCAGATTCAATTCTCAAATCACCAGATTCTTGATTCTTGTGAGAGGAAGAAACTCAATATGGAGACAAGTGGCTGAGAGAAAAAGCAAGCAGAGAATGGGGAAGAGGCAGAGTGAGATGGGGTCCATTGAGACAAAGGGGTCTTTAGGAAGTCCAGCCTGGGGCCCAGAGAGATGGCCATACAGTTAAAAGACTTGCTGCTCTTGCAGAAGACCTGATCTGGTTCCCAGTACACACACACACACACACACACACACATACACACACACACACTTCCTGGTTCTATAAAGATATCCAGCCTGAACACTCAATTACATGAGGACTTAAAGTTTATTGTAAATGTTGTATTAGAATACCATCAAAGAAACTGGACAGCCATCTGACTCCAGAGTTCTGGGACATGGTCCCCTCAGGCAAGACAAGATAGTAGTATACATTTTCCTCCAGTCCCAAATTTTTCCAATCTGATGTGTGGAGATGATTCAGTTAGATTGGGACCATTAAGAGTTCACACCTGGAAAAAAAGAACAGATGTTGTGACACTGGATGGGATAAGAGGGATAGATGTGGGTCCAAGGCAGCTTAGCCACACAGCTGCCATGACAGGTCTAATTAAAAACTAGCCAAGGGGTAGGCCTGAGTTTTGGTTTACTGCCAGCAGCCAGCAACAGTTCCAGGAAAAGCCATAAATGGACACCACCTAGGGACAGGCCAGCATCTAAGGGGAAGTACCTGACATTTCAAATATTTGAACCATTAGATAAGATTAGAATAAATCACCAGATGTCTTTGAGCCCAACAGGCACCTATTCTTTGAAATCTTGACAAGACCTTCCTAGACAAATGTCAGCCAATCAGGGTCTTGAACCCAGAAAATCTCCTCACCCCAAACTCTACTAGGATAAAAACAAAACCCTACCCTGCCCAGGTTTGCTCCAACCATTGTGTTGAACAGGCAGAGAGTCCAAGCTTAAGCTTGAATAAAGACTCTTTGCTTTTACATATAGATTCTGACTTTTTGGTGATCTTTTGGGGGACCCTTCAATCTAGGAATAACAGTAGACACCCCCCCAGTGAACAACAGGCTACACATGGGGGTGACCAAGGAGAATTCAAGGCCATGTGTCTAGGCTAGGGCTGAGGACCCGTAACCAGGTTATTAGGACTTTTAGGATCAAGTCAAGGAATCTGTGATTTTCCCAACCCCAGTAACACTGGCTAAGAGTACTCTTTGCTGAACTCAGACATTCCTGTTCTGTCATCTAGCATGGAAATAATAACAGCTGTGTAGGGAGAGCAGCTAAGAGTGGGAAGGAGGTGAAATAACAATCCCAGGTTTTGTACCCAGAACATAGTTCTCCATAGAAGCGAAGCAGAAAAAGACCATGAATGACAGAGGGGAAGTAAAGGGTGCTCAGTAAGCAGTGACTCTCTTGTGAGCGTTCTTTGTGATCAAGGGCAGAGCAATACAAGCAGCATGCCAGAGAGAACCAAGAGGATTGTGGCATTAGAATTTAACTCTGGGATTAGCGATAGACTGTGGGCTGTGAGACATAAGGAAAGTTAATTAAATCTCTAGTCTTCATTTCTTTATCTGCCTTGATGATGTGATCCAGAGCTGGTGCTAGGGATTCAGTCAGGTCTAGAGAGCTGACAAGGAAAATCCACAGGGGTTTGATGATTCTTCCTTCTGGCAGAGCTGCAGCAGGCAGAGTCAGTGGTTTCAAGTGGTGAGGTATCCATGATAGATGAAGGACAGTTTTGAGGACACTGGGGGCTGTCCTTGGTGCCACTCCCAGTGACAGGGCCCTCAGGGACAAGTAAGGCAGGAACAGAAGATGCCTTTGGCACCTGGTATTGCACAGAGAACACAGCTGTTTCCCAGAGCAAGATGGCCAATGAAGAAGAGCAATGCACCAGACACCTAGACATTTATCTGTTGAAGGTTTTCTATACCAGAATAACCCTAAATTTTAGGATAAATGTCATCTTATTAAGAGATAAGTTCTATACGATAGATGGGGAAACAGATGAGAGTTTGTTGTTTTTACCTTTTTAAAATTGAAAACAAATTATGCAAAATATTCCGATCAGCTTCCCATCCCTCAACTCTTTCCAGATCCTCCCTACCAACCCATCCTTCCAACCCCAAGCCTTCTTCCTCTCTCTTAAAAGAAGCAAATTTTAAAAAGAGAATAAAACAAAATAAATAAAAGCAAAAAGGAGCATAAGAAGCATGCACATGTGTATGCACACACACACACAACCCACAACCTATAAAAGCACAAAACCAGAAACCATACAAGTAAACAATCTATCAGTAAGGTAAAAATGCCTAAATAAAGTAATGTGAGACAAAAAAAAAAAAAAAAAAACACACCACCACCAACAACAACAAAACAAAACCCTCCAGAAATACCTTTGAGTTTGGAATTTTGTTCCTTAGAAAAACTAATTTTCCTTTGTAGCAGATGGCAAAAGGAGACCGCTTCTTGGCTGAGAGCTCCTATGCACTTCATCTTAGCGGAGGGGCCTCATCCGATCTGGACCTGTGTAGGCATGCTGCCATAGTCTCTATGGGTTCATGTGTGTGTCAGTCCTGCTGTGTCTGGAATTCTCCATCCCCTCTGGCTCTTAGAGTCTTTCTGTCCCCTTTTCTGCAGTTTCCTGAGGTCCTGAGGGGAGAGGTTTGATGAAGACATCCCATTTAGGACTGAGTCTTCCAATGTCTCTCAGCTCTGCTCATTGTCCAGTTGTGGGTCTCTGTAGTAGTCCCCATCTTCTGCAGGAGGAAGCTTCTGCAGAAAGTGAGACACTGGTCTACGAGTTCAGCAGAAGTCATTAGAAAACATTTTATTGCTAAGTTCCCTTACCAGAACAATTAATCCCCCCCCCCGGGTCCATGGCCTATCAAGGCTCAGTCAGGTTTTTAGACACCCAAGTAGTGTCAGCCTGGGTTCCATCTCATGGAAGGGGCCTTAAGTCCAATCAGACAGTGGTTGGTTACTCCTACAACTTTTGCACCACTATTATACCAGTGTATTATGCAGGCAGATCATCATTGTAGATTGCACGTTTTGTAGCTGGGTTGGTATTTACCTTTCTCCTCTGGCATCATGCACAGTAACTTCCAGTACCATGAATTCTACTTAGTAGAGGTAAAGACTCTAGTTAGGGTACCAGCTTGACTTCATTATGTTCAATGAAATTTGTAAATGTTATCTTCAGTAATAGGGTCTTAACATTAGTTTGTGGAGAGCAAACAATAGCCTTGGTAATAGCCTAAGTTGTTTGATAGTTTCCATGGTACCTCCTTGGACAATAACTCAATTAGATGTAACCCATTCCTAGAGGTTTCATATGGTGACATGTCTAGTTAGGACTTTGTCTCTCCTATTATTTGGTGACTCCATTTATATTTCTTTTATATATTGCTGTGGAATAATCCTTCTGAATACTGTGTGAATATTTGTTGCTATGACTGGTTTAATAAATAAGTTGACTGGCCAATAGCTGAACAAGATAAAGTTAGAAAAGCCAAACTAAGAATCATGAGATGAGAAACAACAGAGTCTGAGGAGCCACCAGCCAGACTGAGAATGAATAGGACACATAAAATGTTACAGAGGTAAAAGCCAAAATCCTTGGGGCACCACATAGATTAATAGAAGTAGATTAAGTTGTAAGAGCAAGTTAGTAACAAGCCTGAGCTATTGGCTGATCATTTATAATTAATATAAGCCTCAGTGTGTTTATTTGGGAGACAGAAAAACTCTGCCTACAATATACATATACATTTTAAGAAGCTTTTACTATTGTAGGTTTCTGCATGACACCTCAGTGGCTCTTGGTGTTAGCTGCCCCTTCCTGCATTTCTTCCCTTAGTGCCCCTTTGCTCCCCCCATGTTTAGTCACCCTCTTCTAATCTCCCTCATCTTTCTTGAACTATATATTTTAACTCCTCTTCCTTTGTAGATTCTACCCTGCCTTAGTTTATTGAGCTATACCTACAACACACTTTATCATCTCTGTGATTGTATTGATAGTAATATACTTCTTAAAGTCTCGAGTGCTAATATCCATACATAAGATATTCTCTTATGCATATCATATTTGCCTTTTTGTGTCTCAGTTACCTCACTCAGGATAAATTTTTTGCTAGTTCTATCCATTTACCTACAAATTTCATGATTTTGTATCTTTTAACAATTGAATAATATTGCATTGTATAAATGTGTAGCAGGAAATCAGGAACTATACATGTAAACAGATAGCGTCAAAGGGCTAGAGCCGAGCAGGGCGTGGTCAACTAGAAAGAGTTCCAAAAGTAGACCTCCAAGGGAGAGGACCAAGACAAGAAGCCGACATTCTCTCACGCAGGGCCGGGACCTCTAGAGAGAGTTCCGGACCAGTGGCGCAGTTTCGGACTGATGACGTGGTTTCTGGTGGTTGGCGGTTATGGCTAGTGGCACGGGTGTTCAGAGGTGCTGCGTGTGGTGAGGAGCTTTCGTTAGAAATGCTCTGGCACACTGCAACCTTACCCCTTCACCGTTTCTTAAAACCTTCTCTGTTTTGTAAGTGATTCTCACAAAATAAACCTCATTTAAAACATATCTCATGGCGGGTTCGTACCGTGATATAAATATATTATACTTTTATTATCCATTCAACCACTGATAGACAACTAGGTGTTTTTCAATTTCTGGCTGTTAGCACTAGAGCAGCAATGAACATGACTGAACAAGTGTCTCTATAGGAGAATGGAGAGTCCTTTGGGTATATGTCCAAGAGTAGTATAGCAGGATCTTGAGGTGGATCTATTCTCACCTGAAGAGCTGCCACACTGACTTCCATAGTGGTTGCACAAATTTGCACTCCCACCAGCAATGGACGAATATTCTTACCCCACATCCTCACCAGCATGAGCTGCCATTTGTTTTATTGATCTTGGCCAATATGATGTAAGATGGAATCGCAAAGTCATTTTGATTTGCATTTCCCTGACAACTAAGGATATTGAATTTTCCTTTGTTTCTCAGCCATTTGTATTTTGTCTTTTGAGAAGTCTTTGTTTAGTGCTATACCTCATTTTTAAACTGAGTTATTTGTTTTCTTGATATCTAGAGGTTTTTTGTTCTGTGGCACGAGCAAGCATAGGGAATTGTTTGGTAATCTGGGACATTAACTTTCTTTCTATCAGATATGTACTTGGTAAATACTTATTCCCCTCTGTAGCCTTTTGTTCTTTCTTAATGGTGGTATCCTACTGCTCCAGCACTGTGCCAGCCTGCTGTCACGCTCCTCACCACGATGGGCACGAATTCACCCTCTGAAACGTAAGTCCCCATTAACACTTTCTTCTGTAAGTCACCTTGGTCATTGTGCCTCTTCACAACAATGGGAAAGCAAATAAGACAGATCCATTTGAAAGATGTGAGGTAAAGCAAGAGGTACAGATTCACACCTTTGATCCTAGTAGGTGGAAGGCAGAGGCAGGTATATCTCTCTGAGTTCAAGGCAAACCTGGTCTACAGAGCAAGTTCCAAAACATCCAAGGCTACACAGAAAACCCTTATCTCAAAAACTCAAAATAATGAAAATAATAAATAAAAATTAAAAAGGAAGAAGATGTGAAGTAACTTGTCCATGATAATTCAGCTAATAAGGAATGTGATTGGACTGAAGCCCTGTCTCATTACAGTGTCATCTGGTAGACCACAAAGACCTAAACAGGTAAAATAACAAGAAGAAGGAAACCAGGAAATACAGAAAGCTGAAGAGAAAGACAGAGCTCAGTACCAGACATTCAGAAGTCAACAGATACTTGAGCCAGATCTGAGGAAGGAGGGTACTTTTGAGGAGAGGGCAGTAGAAAGGAGCCTTGAAGCAAATGGGTGAATAGCTGCCAGAGTGTCATCATCTGGTGCCCTGAAGTTAGAACACAGAGAATATCAATGAACCTTCTAGAAGGAAACTACCCACAGATCTCCAAAAGTCAGAGGCTCTGATCCTGTAATATTATGAAATCTGTCTATGCTAGCTGGTCTATGTCAACTTAACACAAGGTAGAGTCATAATAGAGAGGGATCTCCTCAGGTGAGAAAACGCCTGATCAGGCTGCAGACAAACCTGCAGGACATTGTCTTAACTGGTGATTGATGAAAGTGTGTCTGGACCATTGTGAATGTAGATGTGCCCATCCCTGGGCAGGTGGTCCTGGGCTCTCAGAGAAAGTGGGCTGAGCAACTTATAAGGAAAAAACCAATAGCAGTTTCCCTCCACAGGCTTTGCATCAGCTCCTACCTCCAGGCTCCCACCCTGCTTGAGTTCCTGCCCTCACTGCTTTTGATGATGAATTACTACATGGAACTGTGAATAAAATAAACCATTTCTTCCCCCAAATTGCTTTTGGTCATGGTGCTTCATTAACAGCAATAGTAACCCTAAGACACCATCCAATCATTACTTGTGACTTCAGCCACTGCTGATCTCAGGGTATATGTCATCTATTTTTTGAATAATTATTTACTGTGTTCTAAGGTATTCAAAGCCACATATGAAAATATGTCAGTGTTAGGACACCAGATACTCAGAAATGGTGCTTATTCCAAACTATAAGAAAGATCCAGAAAGATGTGATCCATGAGGCATGAGCATGTATCTTTCTTCCCCTACCTAGATATATTTTTTATGGTATGTGCGTGTGCGTGTGCGTGTGCGTGTGCGTGTGTGTGTGTGTGTGTGTGTGTGCACGCGCGTGAGTATATGTGAGACTCTATCTGTCGACAAAGGCCAAAAGAGGATGTCCAAAATTCTAAAGCAGAAGTTGCAGAAGGTTGAAGTCACCTGATGTGGGAGCTGGAAGCCAAACTCAGGTCCTCTGGAAGGCTGGCAAGCACGGAACCAATTCTCCTGCCCCATACTGCATCTTTCATGAGCACCGTCTCTTGTTTTGGTTGTGTAATTTGGAGGACAGTGTCAGTCCATTTTGAGAGTTAGGGAAGCAAACATTCCAGAAGACAGAGTAACCTGACTAAAATTTCACAGGTAAGCATCAGTGAGCCAAGAATTTGAATGTGACTCCAGAGTATTTTCCAATAGAGCACAATATACAGCCTACAAAATTCAAGTAGATGTATGGGGGGGGGAGGTAAACAAACATAGCTTAGTTGGCAATAAAATTCTTGGCACTTTTTTTTATTATGAATAAAGTCTCATTTTTTATCCATGCATCCCCTTGTTCAAACTCCCTTCCCCTGCCCCTCCCACTTACCCTCTCTTCTCCCATCTCCTTATCTCCTCCCCAGCAAGGGCAGGAGGTCCCAAGGTGGCTTAGTTCAGCATCCACTCCAGGCAGATCGGCTTTTCTCACCCCAACATCAAGACTGGGTCAGGTATTCCTCTGAAGGGAATGGACTTCTTGGCACTTTAAAAAAAAAACAAAACTAATTTAAGCTTATAAACTATCTGAGTTCCAATTCATCAAGTGCAGAACTTTAAATTATTTAAGGACGTTAGGATTTATAGGATTCCGGGAACAATACTAGCTCAGAGATGCCCCCACAGCACCAAAGGCAATGGCGACCCCATGTAACCTTTCATTTTTCAGTACTTGGTCCAAGTACCTCACACAAGATTGCAGATGAGGAGAGGTGCAGACAATCCTGTCTAACTTCCCCAACTCTGCATAGTACACAGAGCCACAGTTTGATACATACTGTGCTCCTTTGCTTTTCTGGGTAATTGCAACTTTGACAAGTGAGCAAGAACACCCGCCCTTGACAGGAACAGTGTGTGAATGAAGAGCCTCAGGTGCTGTGCTGGCCCCTGACACCTCCTCAGAAGGAAGTACCTCCCACCTGCTCTGTGCAGCGATGCTGCAGCTGAGTCACCCACATTGCCAGCCAGGCAAATATTTTAAGAAACACGAAGTGTAAGTAGGAACCAGTAGAGAAAGATGGAAACTGGAGTATCGCCATTAGCTCTGAGAGGGTCTTGTTGTCATGGCGCTAGGAAAATCTCTTTCATTTAGAGTCCCACTCACCAGCTGTTTTACTGGAACTTTTTGCAAGGGAAGCTGGTAGCCACCCCAGCACAGACATGGGCCACACTGTGCACATACCTGTAGCAAACACCCACTCCAGAGGCCTCACGTTGCTTGTCTGACACATGACCCTGCTGCTTTCTTACCTCATGTGACATCACTGGAAGCTTCAGAATGGAATCAGCAACAGCAAGAGCCCAAGTCAACCTCTGTTCCCCACTTTGGCAGTGGGCTCTGGAAGGCCCCTGTTGCCTATTTCTGAAACACTATTGCAAAGACTCAGGCCTTAGAGCAGTGATTCTCAACCTTTCTCTCACTGTGACCCCTTAATACCATTCCTCATGTTGTAGTGACCCCCCAACCATAAAATTATTTTTGTTGCTACCTTTATACCTATAATTTTGCTTACTGTTATGAATCATAATGTAAACATCTATGTGCAAAGCGGCCTGAAGCAAAAAGGTTGTTCAACCACAAAGGGACTGAGAACTACTGACTTAGACCATTGTGAGGGCAGGTTACCTCAGGTAGACTAACACAAACAAACCCCACGTCATTCAACCACCACCTCAAAGGGGAGAGGTTGCTTCAGTGTAGTGCACATACAAGGCTGGCTTGTGAACTCTGAGATATGAGCCCCAGAGCTAGTGTCCTAAAAGCAGAATAACACACACACACACACACACACACACAAGAAGCATGGCTTCTAGGACTGGGCAGAATTCCAAGACCAGAACCTTCCCCATTGCCTTACAATCCTGAAGACTTTAGACCAGAAAGTTGCTACTGTGATTAACAAACACATGCATGGAACTTGTCTTCCAGGAAGTATTCTGAAGTGGCACGTTCTTTCCCATATTGTTGTGACTGTTGGAGGTGGAGGAAGCTCTGTCAGTATCAAGCCCAGAGTGTATTTTGACATGAACATGGCCTGTTAAGGACTCCAAGACCAATTGGTCTGTGGTAAATTGGCAAAGCCATTACCCTCAAGAATCAAGAGAGATGGCAAAGGTTTTCTTAAGAGTCTGAATAAGTATTTATGAATGACCTATCAGTGTGAGCAAAGACTGTGGCTTCCTCCTCCTGGATGTTTATAGCCTGAGACTGCCCACCCACGGAGACCTCCTACTGAAACTAGCTAACCCCTCCGCTGTGCTACACCTAACAAACACATTGGGATCCCATGTTGCAGCCGTCGTTAGAGAACCCCACAAGGCCCCAGCTTCATTGTATGTGTGTCTATGTGTCTGTCCTTTCCTCATTTCCTTCTGACTCAGCGAGGGTTCCAGGACTCAAACCACACAGGTCATGGTGGTGATCAATGTGCTGGAAAATCCCCAGTCTCTACTTCAAACCCTGGGGACCAGTCAGGCATGCCAGAATGTCTGAAAAAAGTCATAGAATCTGCATATCACAAGCTACGTGACACCCTGTAGCATCTGCAGCCACACCCTCCCTGTATTCAGACAGATGACTATTTCTCTAAATGTATGCATTGTGTAAATAGAATGCAGAAAGTCTGTGTCAATTCATGACTGCCTTTTGTATCAGATATGCTTATTTCAGGCCAAATTTTGTTGCCAAATAAGGTATAGACATATTTTTGGGTTCTCAGAGCTCTTGAGGTTTTGAAACTGTAAAGCTGCTTCATCTTCATGGTAGAGACAAACAAACAGAGAGGAAAGACTGGCCACATTTGTTAACCAACAGGAAATGAGGGCCGTACTCCTGCTCCACAGTGGGGCTCTGGAGTCCATGAGCACATGCTGTGGTGGCTGTTCTCGGCTGTTAACTTGACAGCATCTGGAATGAAGTACAATCCAGAAATGAAGGCCACACCTCTGAGAGATTTTCTGCTTGGTTTGAAGCTAGGTACTCCACTTCTAGTCTGGACCTTTGAGGTAGGAAGACACACACACCTTTGATTTGAATCTTGAGAGAGTCACACACCTTTAATCTAAATCTTGAGGTGGGAAGATGTACCTTTAATCTGGGCCATACCTTCTGCCTCTGCCCTTATTTGAGGACACCAACACAAGACTATATATAAGGATAGATGAAGAAATTGTTTGTCTCTTTGCCTGGTTGCCCTCACCTTGCCAGAACATCAATTCCTTCATTGGCACTGGAGCCTCCTTTAGGATTCAATTATATACAGAAGACCAACTGGGGCATCCATCCTTGTGAAACTGAGAAACGTCTAGACTCTTGGACATCCTATTCACAGACAGCCATTGTTAGATTAGCTGGACTGCAGCCTGTAAGTCATTCTAATAAATGGCTTTACATATACATATAGAGATTCATCTCATAATTTCTGTGACTCTAGAAAACCTTGACTAACATGCATGCTTCTGATGAGATGTGCTGCCCGCCTTCCTTGAACTTGGCCCATCAGTAGAATGGAGATCACAGTAAGTATGCAGCCCTCTGTAAGGATTCAACACAGTATAGATGATTTCTATTATAAACTGAATTGTTTTGGACCAAATTTATACATCGAAGCACTAGTCTCAGTACCTCAAAATATACACTTATACAGAGATAGAATCACTGCAGACATAATAAGTCGCCATGAGGTCATTGGAATGGGTTATAATCCAGTATGAGCGGTGCCCTTAATAACAAGAACTTTGGACATAGAAAAGATGCACACATGAGAAAAGAGAGATTAAACTAATACTTGTTCAAGGTAAGGAACAGCAGAGATTTTTAGAAAATCATCCAAGAGGGGCAGAGGACAGAGCCTTTCCTTGGGCCTCAGAAGGAAATGACCCTGCCAATGCCTTGGAATTCAGCACTGAGGGACAATAAATATCAGTTGTCTAAGACACATACTTTGTGAAACTTTGTAACAACAGCTTTAGCTATTCAGAACACAATCCTTGCCCAGTATGAAATTCTCCAATCAGTGAGTGGGGGCCAAACATCCTTAGTGTCCACAAGACACTTGTTTGCTTGTCTGTTTCTTGCAGTAGAAATGGTCCCCAGGCTTTGGTGCATACTAGACAAACACTTTACACTGAGCTAATCTCTTGCTACTCAGTTATGTCAACGATACAATCCTGAACTTGAACTTGGTGACTTTTAAGACCTCTCCCCAGTTGTATCTATGTCCCCAGCAACTTGATTCAGCTTCACTTGGACTGATGATGCGGCCCTTCCAAGATTTCCTTTGTGTTTTAAAGATAGGCTAATATGAGGTGATCTTAAAAAACAAACAACTTCTTCTCCTGTGCTGTGAGTTACCATCTTAGACATTAGAATAAAATTGATCTAAAATTGGTTCTTCACCCGCCTTCTATTGCGGCAGCTCCTAGTAAGAACCCACTTGAGTTGTCTCTGTGTCCTCGGAGCTGTGGAGTTAACCCCACACGGTGTGTTTGACTTACAAATTCTGCAGAAGGAAGCACAAATCTAAGTTGGAGGTCATTTTTTCTGTGACTTAAAATTATGTCACCGTCACCAGGGCCCTATGTAGGCCTGGGAAGTTTGACTCATCATGTGGAATATGATCCCTCAAGACCATTTCACTGAGTAGATAAAAAGCTGGTCTAAGAAGGCCCAGAAACTGTTGATTTTATTGTACATAAACCAACGTGTGACTAGGTCCTGTCCAGGAAAAGAAGTCAAAATACTTAAGAGTTTGTCTCAGGCATTAGTGGCAGGAGTCCTTATTTCAGAGCTAGTTTGCAGCTTTAAGCCTCTGCCCTTAGAATCTGACCACACCAGAAGCGAGTTGCTGTGTGGGTGGGCATGTCCCAAAATCCCCATCTGTGAAGCCTTAAAGACTGAATGTGTTCAAAGGACAGGCTCCGCTTTCTTCCAGCCCCTCAGCCCCATCTGCGGCTGGCCATGTGGCAATGTTCTCCGGCCTCTCTGGCTCCCTGTCAGCCCATCCCTTTACTCTGGAATTTGCCCCCAGCTCCATTTCTGGAAGCATTTCTTCCCTAAACCAAGGGCTACTAACCTCCCTGCAGCCCCAACATCAGCTAACATTTGTTTAAGGTTTTCTGTCTCGTTCCTGTGCCATGCCACGATCTCACAGTTTTAAGAGTTTGCTTTCTCCTACCAGTGGATGTAGCCTATAGAGATCTGTTGAGTATAAAAGTCTGAAGGGTGGAGGGTGTCACTTAGGGAATATGTAGCTGATGTTCTTTCCATTGACAACATGGTACATACATAAACCAAACCCCGAAATGTCTAAATGGACTGAGCTGTTTGGGAGTAAAGGCGACATTTCCTTCTCTTATGAATTCTCAGTGCTTAGCCCCACACTCGGCCCAGGGTAGCACTTAATAAAATTATTTGTTGAATGAGTGAATATCAGTTTTATTCTTTTTTCAGAAAGGTACTCTGTCAAATGTGAGGCCAAAGCATCATGGTCACTCCTAAGGCTAGAGGACACTTTGGTTTCCTAATTGCTCTCATAAGCTGTGTTCAAGGAAAAGTCCCAGGGTTGCGAGCAAAGGACTCAAACTCCAGGTCTTCTTGACCCATTCCCTGAGAGCGCAGGGTCTTTCACCTCCCTGTGTTCTCCATAGGAACATAGAGATGGTGTTGTCTGTTCTGCCTACCTCGTGAATGGTTTCAAGATGGTGGCAGGGTAACAAAAGAGGATGTAGCTTAGTGAGAGAGAGTTTGCCTAACAAGCTACAAGTCCCAAGTTTCAATATATCGATATTGGTCTTATGAGACAGTGTTTCTCTGTGTAACAGCCCTGATTATCTGGGAACTCACTCTGTAGACCAGGCTGCCCTCAAACTCACAGAGATCTGACTACTTCTGCATCCCGAGTGTTAAAAACATGTGGATTAAAGGCAGGCCCCGCCATTGCCACGGCCTCCACCACAACCACCACTCAGACTTGCAAACCGTTTTTTAAAGGATAAAAGACTACAAGGTTTTACAGACCATACTGAAGCAATTACTTCTATTATTATGGCTATAACATGTAATTTTGGAGTGGAGATGTTCATAAGTCATATTGACTACCCCAATATCTTTTATTCTACATAACCAAAGCCAAGTTTACCTCCTACTACAGTTGAAGAAATATGCACTAATGAAGTCCTGGCCTCTTTGGAACATAACCATCTGCTTGCTTACTAAACATATTTTATGCCATGGGTAATGGATAAAATGTTTAATTCACAGAAGACTGTTTGAAGAACAGTTGTTTCTAGACACAGTTTTTTTGTACCTAAATTGTGCTCAGAAATAAGAGGTTTTTCTTACTCAGGGGATAGTGCTTCTTAACAGCATCCTTAAACCAGTCAGAGAAAGCATAGACCCCAGAACAGGCCTAGAGAGTGGGAGGATATGCTGGGGGCAGCCTGCCAGTGACCAGCAAAGCTTAGACTTTCCCTCCCCTCCCAACTGAGATGCTTTCTTGTGATGCTTTGCTTTCTTGCATCCTGATAAGGATGCTGTTGCTAAGGTAACTAGATGAGCAGAAACAGAAGCAGCCCATGGGATCCTGATCTCTCTACATATATGTCCAGACAGTTTTTCGACCTGAGCTAGAAAGCCATATTCAGACTTAGTTATCTGGACTAGAGAGAAAAGTCTGGCCTTTGGGGCAGCCAGCCCATATTCCCTGGAGCACTCTTCCAGGATAGGTTTCTAGATGAGTGATGAAGAAGGAAACAGAGACAAGCAACTGAAATTACAAAAGGATGCCAGTTGACAGTGTGTGCTGAGATTGCCTATGTTCTAGCTACAAGTCCTTGGCCTACCTGAAACATCACAGAATTAGAGAAGATCTGCCTTTCTTGATGTCCCAAAGATGGGTCTCTCTAAAGATCTCAGCAAAGCCTTTCTCTGGGAGCTGTGTGCTCCTATGACTCTGACCTCCTCTTGCTCCTGGGATACATTAGCGCATCACTGGTACCTTCTTTACCTACCCCCATGTTCTTGGCCTTCCCTTAGAAGATCCACAGAACTGGTCTCAAAGGAGAAAGGAGAGGCACTTAGTGAGTCAGTGTATCTACACTAGGAATCCAGAAGAGGGGGTATGTCATGGAAAGGGAATGAAATTCAGTGTAAGTTACAGGAAGGTAAGAGAGAAGCCAACAAGATTTCTCAGTGGGTGATGGCATTGGGGGCCAAACCTAACATGATCTGATGTCAATCCTTGGAACCCATGTGGTTGGAAGAGAGAGACAACTACTACAAAAGCTGTCCTCTGATCTCCATGCATGCAGTATGGCAAGCATTCATACACACACACACACACACACACACACACACACACAATAATAATAATAATAATAATAATAATAATAATAATAATAATGAAAATAATAATATTTAAAGGAAGAGAATGGACACCAGGCAGGTGTAATATCTACATTCCTGACTCTCATGGTCTCCTAGGGGAAAAAGAGGAGTATCCACAGCTGTATGGATTCACTCACTGGCTCAGGATCTTGATTAGTTACTTTTCTGATTGCTGTGACAAAATGCCTAACAAAAAGTGACAAGAAATCCGGGCTTCCTTTGATCTACAATAGTTTTCTACCTGCAAGGTATACTAGTGCAAAGGTGGCACAAAGCTTATGTGGTAACCAACCAAGATCTGATTTGACTTAAGGCCCACTCCACAAGATGGAACCCATGCCTGATGCTGCTTGGGTGACCAAGAGCCTGACACTAGATAGACCAGGGACCTGGGGTAAAACCAAATACTATGGTACTGGCTGGTTTTGTGTGTCAACTTGATACAAGCTAAAATCATCAGAGAAAAAGGAGCCTCAATTGAGGATATGCCTTCATAAGATCCAGCTTTGAGGCATTTTCTCAATTACTGATCAATGGGAGAGGACTCAGCCCATAGTAGGTGGTGCCCTCCCTGTGCTGGTGGTCCTACAGTCTGTAAAATAGCAGGGTGAGCAAGCCATGGGAAGGAAAACAGAAAACAGCAACCTCATTGGCCCCTGCATCAGCTCCTGCCTGCATCAGCTCCTGCCTCCAGGTTTTTGCCCTGCTGGAGTTCCTGTCCTCACTTCCTTTGATGATGAACAGTGATATGGAAGTGTAAGCCAAATAAACTTTTTCCTCCCTAATTTGCTTTTTGGTCATGGTGTTTTTGTCACAGCAATAGAAACCCTAACTAAAACAACTACTAATCATAAATAAACAAATAAGTAAATAACAAATAAACAAACAAGTAAATAAAAGGAACGATAAAAAAAATAACTCCTGATGGTATTCTGCTGTAGTCATAGAGCATTGCTTTCTTCCTCTACCATCAGAGAAGCTTCTTCCCGTAGCAGATGGGAGCAGATACAGAGACCCATAGCCAGACATTGTGCAGAAAGCTAGAGACCTTGGAACATCATGATGCTTTGAAGAAGAATGGCTCCCACGGGCTCATATATTTGAATGCTTGGTCATCAGGAAGCAGCACTACTTGAGATGGGCTAGGAGATGTGACCTTGTTGAAGGAAGTATGTCAGTGGGAATGGGCTTCCAGAATTTAAAAGCACAAGCCAAACCCAATATCTCTCTCTTCCTGCTGCCTGTAGACCCAGATGTAGAACTCTCAGCCACTTCTCCAGCACCATATCTGCCTTGTGTTACCATGCTCCTTGCCATGATGATCATAGGCCAAATCTCTGAAACTGTAAGCAAGACACAATTAAATGCTTTATTTTATGAGTTGCTGTATCATGGTGTCTTTCATAGCAAAAAGGACATTGACTAAGATACTGACTAGATAGGAAATGGGAATGTCTCCATCAAATCCCTCCTTTCAGAGCTCAGGGAACCTGTAGAAGAAGGGGCAGAAAGAGCATAAGAAGCAGAGGGGATATAGGACACCAAGAAGACAAGACCTTCTAATTCAATATAAGCAAAGCTCCTACGAACCCACAGAGACTGAAGAAGCATGCTCAGCACCTGCACAGGTTGGTACCAGGTCCCCTGCATATGTATTATGGCTTCCAGTTTAGTGTTTTTATGGGATTCCTGAGTGTGTGAATGAGTGTCTGATTCCTGTGCTTTCTCTTGGGCTCCTTTACTTCTTTTGGTTTGTCTTGTCCAACTTGGATATGATAGTTTTTGTTTTATCTTATTATATGTTATTTTGTTATGTTTTATTATTATCCCATAGAAACCTGTTTGTTTTCTAATAAGAAAAAAAAAAGGGGAGTGAATATGGGTGGGAGGGGAGGTGGGGAGGAACTGTGAGGAGCAGAGGAAGGGGAACTGTAATCAGGATATTTTATGTAAGAAAAGAATATATTTTCAATAAAAGGGATTCATCTGGCTTACAGTCTTAGGATATAGCTCATTGTGATGAGGTCCCCTTGGCTGCAGCAACTGATCACATCAGCAGCCAGAAAACAGTGAGCAATAGATACTGTTGTTTATTTTTCTTCTTTTAACTTCAACTTATAGAATGGTGCCACCTACATTCAAGATCTGTCTTCCTTCCTCTATTAACCTAAGCTAGAAACTCCCCTGCAGACAGGCCCAGATTTATCTCTTAAGCAATTATGGATCCTGTAAAGATGTCAAGCAACACTAACCATCACCAGATCGCGATCGTACTGGTACCATGTTTCTCATTTCTTAGGGATGTGGGTTCGGGAAAGCAGGTAAGCTGTGAGGGCTGATCAGACAGCTTTGGTATCTCAGGGTTCAGGAGAAGCTTGAACCATTGTTTCAGGCTTGAGACTCAAGTCTTGCAGCTTGAACTCTGCCATGCTTGCCCGGGAGCACACCCAACACATATGTGTCACTCAGCCCTCTAGCCAAACACATGCACATGACATTTGCTCCCTCCGCCCCTTTGTTGTTCATAGTCACTACTCTTTCAGAGGATGTGTTGAAGTTCAGGACCCCCCAGAGCTATGGCGAAGGAGAACAGATAGCAGTCAGAGCCTTGAACTCCAGGTCCTGGCTTTCTCCCTTCTCATCAGGTGGCAACCACACACTCTCAGGACACACTGATTTCTTCCATGTTGCAGGAAACGCTTTCCCCAAACTGGCCCCATCATCTGCAACAGCTCTTGAGTTTTGCGCTCCCACCAAACACACTTCCAACTTTAAATATGAAAAATCCAGGAAAGTGGACTTTACAGGGTCAGAGACAAGCCTGATGCAAGGGAAACTTCTGTGAGTCTACACGTACGGCCCCCCGCTAAGACTCCTGGAAGCAGTGGATGCAGAGCCTGAGCCAGCCATGCCCTGTGATGGGATTGATGATTACCTAATTTGTCTTCGAGAGCCTTCATCTAGTGCCTGAGGGAGGCTGGTTCAGAGACGCACAGCCAAACGTTGGGCTGAGCTGAGTGGAGGCAGGGGAGTTCTGCCAAGGAGAAATTGTAGAAAACAGAGGAGTCAGGAAATCCCGCAAAACCCACGGTCCTGGCTCATGGGAACGCACAGTCTGAACCAACAGCTAGGGGCCTGCATGGGACCGACCAAGGCCCTCTGCATATATGTGACAGTTGAGTAGCTTTGTCTATTTGTGGGACTCCTGGCAACGGGAACAGGTCTGTCCCTGATGCTTTGGGTGGGTCTTGGGAACCTATTTCTCATGCTGGAATATCTTGCCCAGCCTGAATACAGGAGGTGCCTGGTCTTACGGCAGCTTGATATGCCATGCTTTGCTATGCTAGTGCCCCTATCTGAGTGATTGATTATACAGGAAGAGTGGATTGATGGGGGGGGGGCAGAGGAGAAGAAGGGGAGAAAGTAAAAGGAGAGGAGGGAAGGGAGGTTTTGGTTGGGATATAAAATAAACAAATTATTTTACAGATGTATGTTTGTATATACATATATGAGGGAAAATCCCAGGGGCAGGAGATAAGGCTGAGTGGTTAAAACTCTTGATGTTCTTGCAGAGGACACTTCCCAGAGCTTACATGGTAGCTCACAAACACCCATAACTCCATTTGCAGGGGATCCAATAATCTTTTCTGACCTCTACAAGCATGCATGTGGTGCACGTGAACTCACGCAGGCAAAATACTCATACACACAAGCAAATCTAAAATTTAAAAAAGAAAAAGAGAAAGAAAAGAAAGCTTGAGATAAGAGTGTGAGTGTCTAGGACTGGTCTAGCCTTGGACAATGAAGTGAAGAGCTCTGACAGTAAAGCCACATCAGGAAGCCAGATGTGATGGATGACGGAGTCTTGAGCTGGATCAATGTGAATGCACCCAGTCCTTTCCAACCTCGGAAGCTGAGCAAGATCAGATCTCCTGGTATTTGGATGGTGGAGAACAGGTTTTTAGAAAAGAAGAGAGAGATGCTGAGCACTTGATTTCACAGGCCACATCACAAGGTCACACTCCACCTTCCAGCCTGACTCAACAATTATCTCCAAAAGCCTTTATGGTTCTGCCTGGGGTAGACAGAACACAGTTCTTCCCACCTCCAAACTGTATCCAGTACATCGCTGTACATTTAGTACATGTCCACCATGTTGTCAGCTTTAAAATTACTCATTTTATACAATTTTAATATTTCTAACTGAAGGAAGATTTAGAAACATAGATTAAAAGAAAAGTCACCCACAGATCTGGTACCAAAAGTATTAACCTAGCATTTGCAGGTGTTAGCAGAATTTCAGTTCATGCTGAGCTGTTTTTGGGTTTTTGTTTTTTTCTTCCTACATCCAGTTCTTTAAAAACCAGGTCTAATAAATATAAAATATGAAAGGAGAAGGAAAACTCTTTGGAGGGAAGGAAGAAGAAACCACAGGGGTTAAGGCAGGGTAAATATGAGCAAAGCCAATAATAGGCAAGTGTGGCGATATCATAATGGAACCCATTATTTTACATGCCAAGTTTAAGCCTCCTAGCTCCTCCATATTTACCTCACAACAAAGGCTCCATCTGTGCAGCTTACACAAGCAGACGGACAGAGAAAGGGATAACCCACTGAATGAGTTAACATAAGTTTGGAGGAAAAAAGTTGACTTGCTAAAAGTCGACATGGAGAAAGAAATGGGGAGGGAAAATAAGGAGCAGACTACAGAAGACACGTGCAGCTCATCTCGTGTCCCTCTGCATCCTCTCTCTCTCTGCTCCCGCCAAGGTAGAGTTGGTACCAGGTCCCAGTGACAGGCCAGGCCTGGTCAATAACCATTCATGGAAATGTAGTGACTGGAGCCTTTTCCTCTGTGTGACTTGGAAATGTCAGTTATGACTTAGGGAAAGGATTCCTGGAGACAACTGAGCCAGGGTCACCACACGCATGCAGTATTTTAGGCCCATCAAGCAATCTGGCAAGTTCCAAACCTCTGGTGAATGGGCTCCAAGAAATCTGATTATAGCAGCGCCATGAATGCAAGAGTACATCACCATGGCTCACCCCTCACTGAGTTAAAGATTATCATTGATTTATCTGATGCAGAAACAGCAGGATTCCACATCATGTCTTGGAAAACAGCCTGGGAAAAGCCAGAGAATTAGACTATCTTTATTATTAATTCCAATACCACACTTTCCTATGGGTTTGTGCAGTAAATTATCAACTGTCTTAATGGGAGTTTCTTCCTAGTTAAAGGGAGCTAATGATTTTTCATGGAGCCTGTCCACATTCTCAGTTATAAAGACAAATTGAAAAAAAACAAATATTAATTAATTATATCCAACTCAAAAAATAAATAAAAGCTAATAGATACAAAAGATGCAAAATATCTAAAGCAATCATTATATTTCATGCTATGAGCATCAGATATTTATTGAGTCCCTTCTATGTGCTGAATACATGCATGCTAGGCACTGGGTTTTGCTGTACATTACAGTTAGGATACTTTTTCAAAGTGAAATAGATTAACCTGGGAAAGTTTATAGAGTTATTTAAAATTTGTAGTGTGTGTGTGTATGTGTGTGTGTGTGTATGTGTGTGTAGTGGGAATGGGAGGTCATTTGCTTTTCCAACAGAGAATCTCTTAAAAGAGGCTAGTGTATACAAAACCAACAATCCCCCTGCCCTGGGCCTCTGCTTATTTACTGTGATCTGGGATTGCCTTCTCTTTCCGTGGCCCCCAGGGAAGGCCTGGTATAAGATCTAGTCACAAGCCCAGGGCTAATAGAAATGAGCAGGAAAGAAAGTCCTGGTCCCTCAGTAGTGTTTGGCTTCTGACTTTCTTAATTTGGAAGCAGCATCAGGATGCTGGCAGGATCTTGGATTCTTGAGTCTTATAGCTGAAGATAAAAATTCAAGCATGGCCTCTATATGAGCTTGAACACAATTCCAAGCCTCTCTGAGACTTCATTTTCTTCCTTCCCTTAATGAAGGCAAAGCCTACCCTACAGCGAGGTTCAATTAGATACCATATGCACAATGTCTGCCGTGCAGTGGCAGTTCAATCGCTAATAGCCATGGTTACGGTGCAAACTAAATCCCACCCACAAATGCAAGTCATGTTGTTGTTTTTTAAATCCATGTTATTTACTAACAAATCTATTCTAGGAAGATAAGATGATAAGTGTTGTGAGAAAGCCTTCATTCTTCCACCCCCAACCTTTCCTAAGCCTGAGGGAGCTAGTCAAGAAATAAATAAATGTACCACAGGGAACATGCTGAGGCAATTAAGGCATCTGAGATATAACCATTCAGAGATAAAATTCTCCCCAGTGTCCACCACTTTGGAGATAAGAGCAGTGAGTGTGGGCAGATGGCATCCTGAGGAGACTCTCTGGCAGAGACCCCAGAGCTCCAGCCCAGGTGGCTACTCAAGGCCTGTCCCCATACCCTCTTCTTTCTCTCACTTCCACAGAACATGCTTTTCTGTTTGTGTGGGTGTTTTTTTTTTTTTCTTTCTGAGATCTATAGAGGACCGAGGGCATCCTTAGGTTATCTGTCCCTGGCCCTGCCAGGCTGCTTGCTGGGTTCTGACCTCACCTCTGGCGTCAGCCTTATCAGGTGTGGACAGAATGGTCTCCATCAGTTTTCCTATTCTGAGAGCTTCAGGCCCAGATCCCCCCCACACCCAGACTTCTTCCTCTATGATGACAGAGGGCCAGGCACTTCTGGGACCCAAGAGGGTGGTCATTTGCCAAATGAGGAATAACGCAGGGAACTACAAGCCAAAGCCTGAGGCCCAGGGCAACAGAGGAACAGTGAGGTTCAAATGACTCTTGACATAGAACAGATGCCAAGCTCGGCTGGATGGGAGAATGGGGGAGGGTCACTTTATAGGGACAGCGACTCTCCTCAGCCTAGGTCTACATGGGCTACTAGTGAAGAAAGCATCCATCCATGTCCATGATGAGGACATATTCTCCTCTGGTACTTGTTTCCTCTAGAGACTCTGCTGAGCAGGAAGGGAGAGACCTCACTGGGAAACCTACTAGACAGCAATCCTTTCCTGGGTATCTGGGCCGTGGTAGCTACTGCTCTATATCAACTCTAATCCCTAACTTCAATTTATTCTGCAGCTCTGATGGGTTTAGCTTGAGTTGTCTACGGGGGTAATGGCCTAACCCTAATCCTAACCCTAATCCTAACCCAAACCCTAACCCTAACCC
Organism: Sigmodon hispidus; assembly: GCA_004025045.1. Taxonomy (NCBI): domain Eukaryota; kingdom Metazoa; phylum Chordata; class Mammalia; order Rodentia; family Cricetidae; genus Sigmodon; species Sigmodon hispidus. The sequence continues at coordinate 86,321 of PVIH01007114.1, forward strand.
TAACCCCAACCCCAACCCTAACCCTAACCCTCACCCTAACCAACCCCATGGGTGGGCTGTGTGAGTGTTACATTGGCGCTCACTCCATAGAGTCCCCTTTGTCCTGCTCAGGTCAGCTCCAGTCAGTTTGACAAGGACCCTTGCCTTTACTGGACTTGCTAGTGTCTGTCGGTGAGGCATCACTCATTGGAACTACCTGCCGAAGCACAGATCTCCAAATTCACAAGGCAGTGTTTTCACATTGGAGTGCCTGGAAGAGTTAGAGGTTAGACCCTCATTATACACCATAGAGACTGAATCACAGAGCTGGCAGGCACCCATGGCCTTGGCCTCATCCCTAGGCTAGACAGTCAACCTCATAAGGACTTTTACAAGGGAGTATGGCCCTGTCCTAGCCAGCCAAAGGGACAATAGGGGTAGTGTGAGAAGAAATAGCTAGACAGCTGTGACCAAGGCGAAAGAACACGCAATAACAAAGTCATGTTTTCCCTACAGTTCCACTGTACTTCCCTTGTGAGCCACAGCTGAGGATTCATCCACATGCGTGTGCTGAATAATGGATTACAGGCTTGTTGATTGCAGCACTGCATGCGATGGCAGAAGACTGGGAACAGTCTAAATACCTGTCAGTTAGGACTATTAAATAATGTATGGTCTCTGCATATAATGGCATTCAGAAGCAATCTTCAACATACATTGCTATCTCAAATGAACACACTTAGGTTGAGGATCATATATTATCATCTGTTTAATAAAAGGTTTGGGGGAAGTAAAAGAAAGGGAAGAATATGTATTTATGTACAACTGTGTTTGGAAGGATTCATATATATATGAATAAGGATTCATATATATATATATATGAGGATATATATTACATATTTAATAAACCCTGAATAATGGGGACAGAGCACACAGTCAAATCCTAGGCAGACAGCTCAGGAAATTCTTAAACCTTGAATACAAAGATAAACAGCTGAGTCAGTCACGCACACCTTTAATCTCAGCACAGGGAAAGCCTGGAGTGGCAACCAATACCCTTAATCCTATAACTCCAGAGACAGAACTTCTATTTCTGTGAGTTCAAGGCTACACGCCTTTAATCCTAATGTGGATGGGATAGCGTATATAAGGGCTGTAAAAACCAGGCAGAGACAGAAGCGATTGGGAGAAGCGACTGACAGAAGCAACCAGGAGTGAGGTTGAGGAAGTTGCAAGACAGCTGGGTGAGAATTGACTGTGGTGCTTCCTCTCTCTGATATTTCAGCCTTCCCCTGATATTTGGCTCTGAGTCTCATTCATACTACATACATATATGTGTGTGTGTGCGTGTGCGTGTGCGTGTGTGCGTGTGTGTGTGTGTATCCCTACAGTCAAGCCCAAGGTGACGGTACAGAAATGAGTCTCCTTCTTGGTTTTTCAAGATAGGTTTCTCTATGTAGCTCTGGTTGTCCTGAAAATCACTCTGTAGATCAGGCTGGCCTCAAACTCAAAGATCTGCCTGCCTCTGCCTCCAAAATGCTGAAATTAAAGGTATGTACCATCACTGCCCAGCATAACTCCACTTCTTAATTGGGGGAGATGTAAAATATTTTGTTTTTTCATAAAAAATGGGTGGGGGGGCTGGAGAGATGGCTCAGCGGTTAAGAGCACTGTCTGCTCTTCCAGAGGACCCAGGTTCGATTCCCAGCACCCACATGGCAGCTAACAACTGTCTGTAGTTCCAGTTCCAGGCAAACACCAAGGCAAATAAAAAAAAAAAAAATAAAAAAAATTAAAAAAAATAAAAAAATGGGTGGGGATAAGGAAGATGACATTTCTCTTCTTTTTGTACCCTTGTAATTCAAGCCATACCAATATTAGTAATTAGATAATAACTAAAATTCTAAGAATAAAATGGGTTTCCTGATAGTAGCTTCAAAATAAATCAGCCACTGAAGAAGAAACGTGAGGAAGAGGAGGAAGGTAAACACCACAGATGACACACAAGACAGGCCATGAGTTAGCACCTGTCCAAGCTGGTGATAAGCACACGGGGGTCCTTATACTCTCCATTTCATGAATGTCTAATGTCCCTGCACCCAGAAGTGTGTGAAATAATAAAGTCAACAGGGCTGACTAACAGCAAATGCTTGCACATACCCAGGCTGCCTTCTGCTAAGTGCATATCCTACACTGTTTCCCTTTCCTGGTCAAGACTGCTTTTGTCTAGACGGCAGCCTTTCTGAGGGTGCTGATTCCAGGGTATCTGCAGATGGGGCCACCAACAGTCTCCAGGAAGAGGCTGGGCCTTGAAGAATTGTCTGGAAAGAAGGGAGTTTGTGAAACTATCTGCACAGTGCAGGCAGCTCTGGCGGCCGAGAAATCTAGGGCTGGGGTAGCAGAGGAAAAAGCAAAACACTGGATTGTTTAACAACATACATGGAGCTATGAGGGCTGGAAAAAAAGAAGGGAATCATTCCAAGGATTCCAGATGAAAGGCATGGGTAACGCAAGCACATCTGAAGTAACAGAAAAAAACAAAGGGACATTTTTTCCACATCCCCCCCTTATTACTGTGGGAGCCACCACATACACAGTGCAGGCCTGTCTCTGAGGCAGTTTAATCAGGAAATGCCAAGCACTCCGGGTGGGCTCTTCTACAGGAACCTAGGGGACTCTTTATTATCTTTATTACATTTATTTGTCTATTTGTGGGAAAGGACACCAGTGCCACCGTGCACATGTGGAAGCTGGAAGACATCTTGTAGGGCTTGTTTCTTTCATTCCATTGTGCAGATCTCAGGGATCAAACTCAGTCTTTCAGGCTTGGAGGCAAATGCTGTACCCTCTGAGACACCTCACTAGCCTGAAAAGCCTTTTTTGTTTGCCAGGTTACTAGGGCTCCTAGTTAAAAGAGGAAACTTTCCCTCTGTTCCAAATGTTGGCAAGGTGTTTGACCAAAGGCTACAACCTTTGAGTGCATGCACAGTGCTCAGGGAAGGTTCATCTTTCACAGGTGTCCTAGTAGTTTATGGGTATCTGTGAGGACTCCTGTGACTGCTTCAGGGAAGTTTTGTGGACAGTTATGTAAAAGAAGAGACCAGGGCACTCTCTAGGGATTTAGCTATGGTCTCCTGTCTCCACTGAAGGCCAAATTAGGTGTCCACCTTTATTGCAGAATGATTGCCAGATCTACACAGTTTAAGCTTGTTTATTACTAACAAGAAACTTTAAAAAATCATTGTTAAGGTTAATTTTTCAGTGTGTATGTGTGCGTGCATGCATGTTTATATGTGTTTGCGCGTGTTATGCATATGTGTGGGTGCCTGTACTCCTGCCTGTGTATGTCAGGGCCATCAGATTTCTTGTTCTTGACTTTTTGCCTTGAGACAGAGTCTTCCCTGGAACTGGAAGCTTGTCTTTTCAGTTAGGCTAGCTGGCCATAGATTGTTGGCCAGGCAAGACTGTGGGTGCCTGTAGCCCCAATATTGGGGGGTAGACAGCCTTGCCTGGCTTTTTACATGGATGCTGAGGACTGGAACTCAGGTTTTCATGCTGGTAACGCAAGCGCTCTTACCCCCTGAGCCATCTCCCTGTCCCTAAAAACTAAAGGGGAATTCATCTCTATTATAGCTTGTAGATCCAGAAACACAACAGCATAAACAATATGGTGATACCCCTTTAAAAAGAACCTTTGTTTTTTCTAACAAACTATTAAATAACATATATACAAAATGTTATAATATTCTGGGTTTGTTAAAAATAATTCACAGTTAGGGGAAGGAACAAAAAAAGAGGTACAAAATTTTTTATTGTTATTATTACTATAAGCTGGGTGGTGTTTACATAGACATCCAATGTAATCACCGCCCCTTTAAATCTTTCATGCTATCAACATCCAGTTATGAATAAGGAAAGGACTCACAGGGGGCCCTGTGGTTCTAGGGGCTGCATCGAGAGGAAATACTCACCTATTTAGGATAGCCTCTGGAAAGTTGCTCATGATCTGCGGATAGCTCCATATCTGTACTCCTGCTGGTTTACACAAAGTGTACCACAGAACAAATCCAAGAGGCATAAACATGATGAAATTGGCTCAAAAGTGCTCATCAGACAAGCCCAAGAAACCAGGTTTATTTCCCACAGTCTATGTAAAGATAGAAGAGAGTGGATTTGTACATATATTCCACAGCACATGCATGTCCCCCTCCCACATTATGTAATACTGTGGTGGTTAGGATGTAATTGGCCCCCATAATCTCATAGAGAGTAGCACTTTTAGGAAGTGTGGCTTTGTTGCAATGGATATGACTTTGTTGGTAGAAGTGTGCCACTGTGGAGCAGGCTTTGAGGTTTCCTATGCTCAGGATACTGCCCAGTGTCTCAGTCTACTTCCTGTTGCCTGCAAGATATTGGTCTCTCGGCTGCTCCCCCAGCATCACATATGTCTGCACACTACCATGTTCCACCATGATGATAATGAACTGAATCTCTGAAACTGTGAGCTGCCACCTCAAATAGTTTTCCTTTATAAGAGTTGCCGTGGTTATGGTGTATTTTCACAGCAATAGAAATCCTAACTAAGACACATATCAGTAATAATATTTAAAATTTTAAAGATAAAATATAAGTAATTTTCCTGTGCCTATTCTGTGTTAATGACAGCTCCTGGCAGATCCTAGGTTTTATGCCGATGTGTGCCTCTCATGTTCAGCACAAAGCCTGTCACACAGTAGATGATCATAAGTGTTGGCTGAGCAAGCGAATGCTAGAATCTTTCATCATATCTCATACAAGGCCCAACACAGCACTGAGGTGTCATGGATGCCCCAAACTGTGTTACAGCTCAAACTGAAATCAATTAAATTGAAAAGAAAGGTTTACCAACTGCCAACCTTGACTTTCTTTTATGTGTGTCTTTGAAGGAAAGGCAGTTATGGTGGATTGAACCTAGGATCTTGCACATTCTAGACAGGAACTCCACCTTTCAGCTATTCCCAGCTTCTACTTACCAAACTTACTTTTCGTAATTTCTTGCAAGCAAGGAATTGCTTATATCCCAATATATCAGAATTTGGAGGGATTTAAAGATCTCTTTATACCATCTCCTTACGGTATAGATGAGGAAAACATGGGCTAAGGAAATGATCTTTCAAAGGCTCACAGGTGGCATGGACAAAGCCCAAAGGGAGAATTTAGTCTCTCTGAAGTCCACCCAGGTCTTATTTGTTACACCGTCCAGCTCTATGCCTGTTAATTTGACACATGACCCTTTTGCAATTCTATATTTACAAAGAAAGCTTCAAATATGTAAACACAATTTTTCCAAGGTCTGGGTCAGAGAGACTCCATAGCTCCTTAAGAATACTGTCTGCCAGATTGGATTATATCCCTCAAAAAAAAATTTATTTTTCTAAAAAAGCCTTTTCCAAAGCAAACAGAGCTATGATTGTTCTCACTAGAAAGGGCTGAGGGTACACGTTGTTTTTAAAGGAGTGAACTCTCTGAAATCTGAGTCAGTTTTTAAAATTTCCTCTGCAATCTTACTTGTTAAAGCAACTGTATAAAACCCAGTGCAGTGTAAACCAGGGTCCTAGCCCTGTCCTATCGAGTGCCCAGGGACTGTCATCAATGTCAAGCCAAAACATAAACAATCCGCTCAACAATAATATGCCAAATTGTAATAGTGGGAACAATCCACGGGAGTATTTTATAACATTGCATCTTCTAAAAACATACTGATTAAAAAAAAAAAAAAAAAAAAAAAAAAAAAAGCTTTCAAATTTCAATGCTTGGTTAACTGTACCTTATAATTTAATTATGTTGACTTTCAAAGTAGTATAAATATAGTGGTCTTCCGTACCATTCACATTCTGGACTTCCATATGCAGAGGTATGTTGCCTCTTCTAAGCATCTTGTGACACTTCCATCCCCCGCACCTAACTGGGTGGCTGAATTTCTGTAAGAGGATTGCTGAGTTGATCCCGTTTATATAACTCCGAAACCTGAATAACAGGAAAGAGCAAATAACTGAAGATGTCAGGGGAAGCAGTTACAAACAAGGGCTGCTCCTTCGAGGTCTTTCTAAGCAAGGAGAGGTCAAAGGTTCTGAACTGCCACAGACAAAGCTGGAGCACAGGGAATGGTGTACGGGTATCGTTTTCCTAAGCAAGCAGAGAGGTTAGCTTACATCCATTCATCAAGGGTTAAGCTTTAAGCCTAAGAGTTTTGGGTGAGTCAGGACCAGAGATTGGCAAAGAAATGCAACACCTTATCTCTAATCAGCCCTTCTTCAAAATAGCTCTGTCTTCCCTCTGGCAGAGGCTCATCATCTCAGCAAAGCATAATGCATGGAGGTGCTGAGCTCTACTTAATCAGAAAGCCAAGCAGTGTGTGTTATTCACCTCTTGCACAAAGTTAGCTCTCTGGGTGGGGTAATTGGTAAGTTAACAAGCCTGAAAACTGCTTGCACAGAATCAGAACGTCCCAGTCACAAAGACCTTCCAATTTCCCTAGCCCAGCCCTTAATTTTACAGATGGAGAGACTGTGACCTGGGAGATGCATGCTGTGATCAGGAACACACAGGGAGTCAGCAGCAAGACGAAGGAAGGAGACATTCTCTCCCTTGGCTGTACTGCCCACTAAATTTTCCTTCTCCTTTCCTTGTTAAGGAAGTCATTCCTGCAAAAGTTTCCAAATCAACACTTTACAGGCATAAGCTCTTGTTAAACTCTTTCACGGGGCCTCTCAAACCTTCTCTCCGAGCTTCATGATCCAGGTAGCATTTTTATTTATTTACTTGCTTTTAACATCTGAGGTGGAGATAGATGGCTTGCCATTGTTTCTTACCTGCTGCTAGAAGAGAATGTAATGAATGAGTAATGAAAGTTCTTAGAGGGTGGTCAAACCAAAATGTCCATTAGGATTAACATCTACTTCACACACACACACACACACACACACACACACACGCACACGCACACGCACACGCACACGCACACGCACACGCACGCACACTCCACTTCCCCAGCACCTAGTCTTATGACTCAGATTGGGCCTCTCAGAGGCCATCTACAAGATGTTTCAGCTGGAACATCCCTCCCCAACAGGTCCTGTACCACCATTTGTATCCTGTGCATACTGTGAACCCTTCACACAGTACGGGCCTTGTCCAGACTGTCTGATGAACACAGAGTCTAAAGCGCTGGGAAAGCCTAGGGCTTGTAAAAGGCTGCTGGAAACTGGGCAGGATAATGGAGATTTAGATAAAGCTCAAACAGTTCCAGGGCTGGAATGTGCTGTAGGAAAACGCCTGGCTCCAGCTAGCTTCCAACAGTTTTGTTTCAGGTTGTTACTATCCAGGACTCTGTGTCCAAGCCTAAAGAGAAATAGAACACTACGGGACAGGAAATTGAATCTCAACTCTCCCTTCCATTTCTCTGTGATTGTCATCTCTTGAGTGCTCCCATTTATCTCTTGCATGAGTCACACAGGCTGGACTTCTCACAGATCTTCGGTAGAAATTGATCCCTGGTTATCCTCAAGGTGGGATTTATCTCTTCTAGTGAAACTCCAAGCTACTTCCCAAATACCCAGAGTCAGTATCTTAGTTCTGGACTTGTTTCAATCCATTCGATACAGGACCCATGTCATATTCGTGAAAAAACCACCAGACAGAGGTTTACATCCACTGGACTACAGAGCCAGATTTCAAGTCTACACTTACTGAAGTGAAATCAGGCTTCCACTTATTCTGCTCTCAGATGACACAGAAAATACAATGTTAAAAATATTTATGTGAAAGTGAGCAAAGAATGAAGAAATACTACTAGGTCGTTTTGGAGTGGACTTTACAATATAATCAATTAAAAAAAAAAAAAAAAAAAAAAAAAAAAAAAAAAAAAAAAAAAAAAAAAAAAAAAAAAAAAAAAAAAAAAAAAAAAAAAAAAAAAAACAAAGCAAAAAAGAAGAAGAAAATAGGTGCCAGGCATGGTAGAGCACACCTTTAATCCCAGCACTCAGGAGAAAGAGGCAAGATCTCACAGAAGATCTGTGGGAGTCTGAGACGAGCCCATATAATGAGTTCCAAGAGAACCAGGGCTAAGTAAAGAAGCTCTGTCTCAAAAACAAAAGAATTGGAGCTTTAAACGAAGTATCCCTAAGCTTACTATAATTTTTAAAATTCTAAAACCATTTCCTGACAATTACGCTCTTGTCAATGTCTCAGTTTTTAAAGCAGAAGTTCAATTATAGTTTTTAATCAGAATAAAAACAGGTTCCTTTTTAGCTGAAGAACTGAACGTGGGAGGTAAATGAGTACTTGGATAAGTGAGATAGATGCCTATGAGGCTTCTTGACCTAATATCTATGCAATATGAATTCTGAGCTATCTCAGCACCAGTGTCTGAAAGTGACATGTTCCTAAAGGTTCAGGCATTTCAACATTTGCTTTCCAGTGAGTGGTGCTGTTTTGGGAAAGTTTAGAATCTTTTGGTCAGCTATGTAGGTCCATAGGCACCAGGGCTGAACTAAGGCCCAGGTATCTCTGCTGCTTGATCCATGGGAATGTGACAGATGTGCAGCAAGTTCCTGTCACCAAGCAAGGAAGCTCAGCTCCCATGCTTCCCTCCTGCAGTGTAACTGTAAGCTAAGATAAAAATCTTCATTTCTTTCTTACTGGGTATTTAGTCATATGGAAGAGAAAAGTAACCAGTCCACTCACTAACATGAATGTTGTTCATGCTTAAATATTACAATATACAACAAATGCCCATGCTCCAAGATGATGCTGCAAAGAATAACAAGCATTTACTGAATGACTACTGGGTACACAGAATGGTTCTAGTGACTTTCTTGGTTTTTCTCTCATGACTAGAATCTTAGGTTTGTACTAAAGAACATCATATTTGTAAATGTCAAACCTGTGGTGCTAGGAACCCTAACATACATTGAATACATGGTGGTCGATCGTTAACCCCTGTGTCAACCTTGTGATTAATGGGCGAAGGCAAAGAAGGAAAGAGACCATTAACAAACTTGAGATCAGGTAACTAACAGATGGCAGCAATGGGATTCAATCAGATATTAATGTCTCGAAAGCCTCAGCCTTTCCTGCTATACCAGCGCATCCCAGTGTTTATTCTTATTAGTGGTACTTGAGAGAGAGATTTTGAGTCATAGTGAAAATGGATCTTGCCTCAGACTCCTTACATATGAAGGTACAAGCCTCAAGTCTAAATTCTTTTTGTTTTACGACTTATTGATTCATGTATACACCAGAAGGAATCTTATTCCACTAAAGATGGTTGTGAGTCACCATGTGGTTGCTGAGAATTAAACTCAGGACCTGTGGGAGAACAGTCAGGTTCTCTTAACCACCAAGACATTTTCCCAGCCCCAAAGCTAGATTCTCAAAAATCTTTTCAAATGGCTGGATATGGTAATGTGCAGTTGTATTTTAAAATTTTATTTAATTTCTGTGTATAGGTATATATCTGTGAACTATGTGCATGCTTGATGTCCTTGAAGACCAGAAGAGGGTGTCAGAACCCCTGAATTATATCACAGATGGTTGTGAGTCACTATCTAGTTGCTGGGAATTGAACCCAGACCCCAAGAAGAGCAGCAGCCAGTGCACTTAACCACTAAGCCATCTCTCAACCCCCACCCCCACCTCAAGTGTACAGTTATTATATAAGCATTTGGAGGTGGCAGAAAAGGGGTCAGGAATTCAAAGTCATTCTTGGCTACATAATAGAGTTTGAGGCAAGCCTGGGCTACATGAGACTGTGTCTCAAAGCCAAAAGTAAACAAAGCAAAATTTCCATAAATATCCTCATATGCAACCAGATTTAGCAACTATATTATCTACACCAAGTCTCAGTGTCTTCAGTGTAAAATAAGATGTTTAAACGGACATGGATATTTCTAAGACTCTTTGCAGTGCTAAAGTCACCAGAACTCTGCTAACTCGGCATCATTAACTGCTTAAGAAACCATTTGCCTTTGAAATTCACAGCTGTCACATACACTGCCATCTTCCTGCTTAACTGTATGCTAGGAATGAAGCTCTTTAAACATTTGGGACAGGTCTATAAAGAAAATGGGGGTAGCCAGGAACTTGAGAGATGGGTCCACAGTTAAAAACCTTGACTCTTCTTCAGAGGACTGCGGTTCAATTCCCAGCACCCACATGATAGCTCACAACTAACTCCACTTCCTGATCCAACACCTCATCTGGCCTCTGTAGGCACCAGGCATGCAGGTTATTTCATGTATGTTTTTAAGGACCAAGAGAAGGCCCTGGTGCTCCAAAAAGATTTCTGTTTCCCATACTTTCATGCTATCATTTATAGCTATGTTGTGAAAACCCCAACAATCTAAATGTTTAGTGTTATCCCTGTTGTCATTTCATCAAAATGTCTTTGAAAATGCTTAGCAGTATAGCATGCCTATAATGCCAGAGGCTGAGGTGGAAGGACTTCCAGGCCAGCCTGGATTACATAGTAAGACCATGTCTTAGGGTTTCTATTGCTGTGAGGAGACACCAGGACCACAGCAACACTTATAAAAGAAAAACTTAAATTGTGGTGGTTCCCGTACAGTTTCAGAGCTTTAGTCTGTTATCATCATGGTGGGACATGAGGGTGTGCAGGCAGACATAGTGCCAGAGAGGGAGCTGGAAGTTCTAGATCTTGATCCACAGGCAATAGGAGGTGAACTGTCTACTGCAGAGTGTATCTTGAGCATAGGAGACCTCAAAGCCCACCCCACCAGTGACACACTTCCTCCAACAAAGCCACACTTCCTAGTGACACTCCCTTTGGAGGCCATTTTTGTTCAAACCACCACATTCTAATCCCTGGCTCCTGAAGGCTTGTCGTCATATCATAATCAAAAGTAGAAAGTGTTTTAGATGAAAGTTGTCTATTTCAGTATTATTTATTATGTAAATAGCTCATATTCTAACAGTTGGAGGACATGATTTGGGAGAGTATGATGAAAGCCTCTGAACTGTAAAATGGCTACAACAAGCTCCTCTTAGACACACAGACACTCTTAAATGATGTCGAAAATTAACACAAATAATATAAAATGAAAAGGTAGGGTGGTAGCAGGATGTGGTAGCCCGTGCCTTTAACATCAGTACTCAAGAGGTAAAAGAAGGTGGATTTGTGAGTTCAAAGCCAGCTTGATCTACATAGTGAGTTCTAGAACAGGCAAGGCTATGTAGAATGACCCTGAGTGAAAATTATATTTTGTGTACTTATTACACATAGAAAAAAGAAAAATATGCTTCAAAAGTTAAACTACCTGAAATTGCCTTTTTAATTGGCCCAGTTTTATTTGAGCATGGGAAGACTGAATACCAAAAGTGATTTTGAAGCAGATTTTTTTTTCTTTTTGATTTGTTTTGTTTTGTTTTTGAGATAGGGTTTCTCTGTGTAGCCTTGGCTGTTTTAGAACTCACTCTCTAGCCCAAGCTGGCTTCAGTTTATAGAGATCCACTTGCCTCTGCCTGCGATTAAAGGCATGCTCCACCACTGTGCAATCATGAAGCAGATTTTGTCTATACAGCTCATGCCCAGGTCTGGACTTCCAGGCACTGAAAACTCAGTGAAAATAGAAAATCCACAAACTGCATTTGTTTAAGGGTGAAAAGCAAATATGGATTTAAAGTTAGAGTCAAGATAAGTGAGTGGGGACTTCCTGGTTCTGAGTCACAAATCTTTAAAAAGATATTCCAAGTCCCTGATCAAATATAATTTCATAAATAAAGGATTCAAGAAAGTAATGGGCTTCACACCTGAGTTAGCCAAAACTGACAGGGACTGTTTTAATATGTGGGCATATTTATTGTTTCTTCTGTGCTTCAAAAGCTTCTGGTGTGGTGGGGTGCCCTTCAAGTGGGTTCAGGGAGAGTGCTGAGGTCCAGGCTACATGTTGCCACCACTGTTTTGGAATGCAGCATCACCCCAAGGTCCTCAGCAGAGCCTGCCTTCCAGGCCTGCCCACATTACAGGGAATCTATAGCCTTGGAGTTCAGAGACTCCAACCTTCAAATGGCAGCTGTAGGGTGCTGTGATATTGGCCAGATGAATCCCATCAAAGAATATGTGGTGCCATAGAGCAATGAAATTCCTGCCAGTAATATAAACTGACACTGTGGAGCAGGCTGATGGGAACCCCTAGAAAAGAAGTTGTAGAATATATAGGCTTCTAAGGGCCTAAAGACCAGCCTGGTCTCAGCCAGTGCAAACTGGTGATAATTAGTGCCTTAAGACATGTGCTCCTAAACATCTGCATAAACCAGCCTGGGGTCTGAGCCTGGGCCTTGAGGAGGGCAGAAACCAGATACAACATTCCTAGACAAGCTAGAGACCACCACCCGCAGCTGCAGATACCAGCAAATCAAAGCCCTTTTCCCTGGCTAGGATGTGGGGGGCAGTATTTAAGGTTCCCCTTGCTTGTTTTCACTTGTCCCTGGAGGTTGTGTGGTTGCTCTCTGCAGCATCTCTCCCCCACCTCCAAGGAGTAATAGCAGGGCCCTGGGCATAGAGGCAATCCCAACTTCTGACCCCAAACCTGGGTAACCCCAACAGAAGGGAAGTTGCACAGGTAACTGCCAATCCAGCCAAAGCGGAAGAGCAAACATGGCAGTGCCTCTGGAAGAAGCGATGATGGGCAGTACAGGCATCCTGTATGATGTGATTTCGGCTGGCTGATGAGCAATGGCTATGAACTGCCTGGACCTTCTTCAGACTTGCTTTAAGCATCTTGGACACCCACACAGAAAGTGGTAACATCTGGACCTGTCTATTTGAGAGACTTGTGTTTCCCTTTTAGAATTTTGCAATGCTCTGCCTCAGTTTCTCCTGGATCTTCCATACTACCTCCTATCATTTGGAGAAAGTTCCTCTGGCTTTCCCCATGCTAGACTATTCAGGGATTAGCCTGGGGGGGCTTTGTTCTGTGACTGTACTTGTCTCCTGCTCTACACAGGCCCAGGTCATCAACCATTCTTCTAATTCTGTGTCATAGAATTTGCCTTTCTGCATCATTGTAGCATGACATGTTTAGTAATCACAAGCACTGGTGAACAACAGCTGACTGAGGCGGCAACACGTTCCACCAAACTAGTTATTTCGCAGTTTGACATCTTGTGTCTGCTCTGTTCAAGAATGTTCGTGGACTTGGCCTGAGTGAAGTTATGATCCCCTTCCTCATTCACTTTATGATCAATGAGAGCTTTGTCAAGGACACACTAGTGCACCAGATGGCCTGGTTGTACATCACTGGGACTACATTTATGCTGCTCAAATACTCCAGTGTTTCTTTTCTGGAAAACTTGTCATATGGTACCAATCTCATCAGATTTTCCACATCCTGGTGTTGGTAGCAATTTCTGTCCACTTCCATAGGTCTCCTTACTTCAAGGTTTCTGTTATGGTCCAGATGGCAGCTGTACTGATGATTTTCCTTTTTGAGCCTTCCCATCTGAAAGATGGAGGAAGGCTATCACAAGAGAATTTTTTAGAATAACTTCTTTGGGACTGAAGAGATGTTCAGTGGTTAAGACCACTCACTGCTTATGCAAAGGATCTGGGTTTGTTTTTTGGCAGCCACATGACAGCTCACAAGCAACTATAACTTCAGTTCCTGAGAATCAGCTCCCTGTCCTGGCCTCTGAGGGCACCAGGCATGTACATACATGCCGACAAGCATGTACTCATAAAATAAAAATAAGCAAATATTTAAAAATTAAAAAAATTATTTGCTGAAGCAAGAGGAGGAATCTGAGGCATCTATTTATAAGAAATATTTTTAGGGGCTGGAGAGATGGCTCAGCGGTTAAGAGCGCCGTTTGCTCTTCCAGAGGACCCGGGTTCAATTCCCAGCACCCACATGGCAGCTAACAACTGTCTGTAGTTCCAGTTCCAGGCAAACACCAAGGCAAATAAATAAATAAATAAAATAAAGTTAAAAAAAAAAAAAAAAAAAAAGAAATATTTTTAAAGAATCTAGTTCCAGCTGAGTGCTAACTTACTCCCCATTTTCCTTCCCAGAGGGAGGTTGACAGTGGTCAACACAGACATGCTCTGCTCAGCAAGCCCCCATCTCAGCAAGGCAACCACTGGTCCTTCACAGAGAAGACCCTCTAGCTCACCTTGAGATTTTACCATTTTTCTAACCACTTAGGAACAGGAAAATGGTGATCTAGGACATGTCAGAAATCCTGGCCATTATTTTTAATTTTTTCCCCTGAAAAAAATACTTCTTTATTTCTCCCTTCCTTTCTTTGCAATTTCTTTTGTGTTTCGTTTTTTTTTTTTTAACATTTTAAAAAACAAACATGACCTGGCCTTATCTTTCTAGGACCTTGCTGGATTTACACAGCAAGAAAAATCAAATGACCAACTTTTAGATAGCCTAGTCCATCACTGAAATACACTTCTGCTTCAGATGGCTTGGGTTTTCATTTTTATTACACACACACACACACACACACACACACACACACACACACACACACACACACATTTAATACTAAGCTTTTAAAAGACACCTGCTGCTGTTGCTTTGTATCTTGATAATAAAAGAGAATGTGGAGGCGGGGAGATGGTCCAGCAAATAAGGTTGTTAGGTGCCCAGGCGTAAGCACCGAAATTCAGATCCCAGATGTTTGAGTCGGTAACTCCAGCTTTGAGAGGAGGGGTAGACAGGGTCTCTGAAACAGAAAGCTGGGTGGAGTTCCATAGCCAGCCAGCCTAGCTGAAAAATGGCCAGTTTCAGGTTCGGTGCCAATCTTTATCTCACACCTAGATATTTGTCATCCTCTGGCCTCTGCGTTTGTGCTCACAAACTCTTATAACATACAAATATGTGAGGACACAAACACTTCTTTAAAATTTTGTTCTGTTTTTGTTGTTTTGTTTTGTATTTCAAGACAGGCTTTCTCTGTGTAACAGCCCTTGGTGTCATGGAGCTCACTTTGGAAACCAGGCTGGTCTTGAACTCACACAAATCCAAATCTGCCTGCCTCTGCCTCCTGAGTGCTGGATTAAAGGCAGACACCATCACACATGGCTATAAACACATTAACATTTTTTTAAATTTTCATTTTATGTGTATGGATGTTTTATCTGAATGTAAATGTGTGCACTATGTACCTGGTGCCTATAGAGGCGAAGAAGGTGTTGGATCCTCTGTAGCTCAGGTGTGTGTGTGTTCCATATGGGTGCTGGAATCTGAACCTCACCCTACCCCCACCCCCTCTCACCTCGGTCCATCAAATGTTCTTAACCACTGAGCCATTTCTCTAGCCTGATTTTTAAAGATCGTACAGGAGGCACTTAACATTTAAAGACAAAATAAGCGAAACTCTGAGATGGCTAAGAGGGATGCCTGGTGTCCCATTTTTAAGAAGACAGTCTCTGGAAGATGGAATGACCCCCGGAATCAAATGCCATTGTGGCCTCAGCACATCAAGGCGCAAAGGCCTTGTGTTCTCCCGGAAGTGCTGAATGAGAAGCACTATACTCTATAACCCCCCCCCAAGCTCTGTACTCCCCCAGGACAAATGTCAGGCCATGAGACTGACTGTCAGAAACAAAGGTGGCATCCAGAGACTCTAGCTCTGGAATGTAGCAGCAGACAGGATATATATGCATGGCAGGTTTTCTCAGGTATTTTTTTACACATCTGTTGACCACAGTTAGCTGCTCACCTCTTCTGTCTATCAAGCTCCTGTGAAGGAGCCACATAGGACAAAAGGGCATTGAGTCCCAAGTGTGTCGTTCTAGTCCCTGCCACCTCTGTCTCTTTGGCCTTTCCTTCCTGGTAACTGGCAAGGTGACTCCCAACAGCCACCAGGGTTAAGGAGAGTCACAAGCTCTAGCCAGGAGCTGTTTTCACAGTTGCTGAGAAACTGACCAGGCCTTATCCTGCCTTATGATACCCACTGAGACTGATCTTGTAGTGAGCCCTGTCCCCTCATTCCCAACTGCCATTATTTTTTGCTGCTGTTCTTTTGAGTTTCAATTTGCCTTACCTGACAGATTGAAGCTTCCACTTTTCCAAATAACAAACTTTGCTCAGTGATCTGAACAACAATGAGATGATTGCGGGTGGTGAGCCCTATATCACTCTTGACGATGAAGAGACATGTTTGATCTCTCTCAGGGATGCCACTCTCTTGGGCTGAGCCTCCTGTGTTGATTCAAAAGGGACGCTTTTGATAGTGAAGCTGCTAACTTGGAACACACCCACATTGGTCACTACTAAATTGGGGCCATTCAAACGCTTTCTATAGCCTTAAGAAGGAAGCCATTAATGATGATGATAACAATAATAAATTTAGGAACTGAGGGAGGCTCAATGGTTAGGAGAACTTTTTGCTCTTGGACAAGTCTCAAATTCACAGGACCCATACATATGGTGGATCTCGTTAATCTGTAACTCCAGTTTCAGGTCACATATATCTTCTTCTGACCTACACAGGAACCAGACACACATGTGGCGCACATACATACATACAGGCATGCAGGTAAAACTCTCATATACATATAGTAAAATAAATAAACCTAAAAAATATAATAAAATTAAGAATGTGGTTTTCATTTTTATTTTCTATTTCTGCCTCTTCTAAACTCAAAACAGGTTGTCTGCTTACTATTGTAAAATAAATGTGTAGTTCTTTATTATCAGAATCCAAAATTTGGGACTAGAGAGATATCTCAGTTATTAAACTGCTTCTCACTCCAGCTTCGGGGATCTGATACCCTCTTTGGCTTCTACAGTCACCCTCCCTTACTCACACACACACCACATGCACACATATAAGTAATTAAAAATTAAAGATAAATCTTAAAAAGTAAGAGCAAATTATTCTAGCAATTTTTTAAAAGAATATAACGCATAACTGAGGACTTTGCTTGTCTAGATTTGAAAATCTGCTTGAAGTTTGCTCTAATGTCTTTGGTCTTAATCTTTTTATCCATAGAATCCTAGACCTGCACTTACCTTTCCCTCCAAAGAATGGTTCTGAGCTATGAGCTGCTGCATGCTCATCAATGCTCACGTGAAACAGTCTTATCAATGTCCTGTAGTGGTTGAATGAGAAAGGCCCCCACAGGCTCACACATTTGAATGTATAGTTGGTGGACTGCTTAGAAGGAGTGGGAGGGACGCCTGGTGGTATGCATGGTGGGTGGACCTTGAGGTTTGTAAAGTTCAGCCAGGCCAGGCTTTGTTCCCTCTCCTGCCTCCACTTGTGGATAAGATGTGAGCTCTCAGCTTCTGCTCTAACAGCCTGCTGCCCGCTGCCCACTGCCTGCTGCCCACTGCCTGCCTGCCTCCCACTGCCTGCCTGCTGCCCACTGCCTGCCTGCTGCCCACT